>JASANF010014328.1:0-28127 GCA_030248245.1 Trissonchulus sp. WLG1_4 | reverse complement strand
ATTAAGGTCGAAATTAATTCATTTTCTTATCTTACTTATCTATGAAATACTTAAATTACTAAACCTATTTGTCAACTCAGTACCTACTGTAGTTCCTGAAAAGAAAACGACGCAAACGATCAAAGTTCTAAATTAATGATGAAATCCGACCCTATGTGAAAGCGGCAGTTTAGAACGATCCTAAGTTTGACTAAGTTATGTTTCGGCAGTTGATAGGATGACTTTAGTGAAGGACGGTGTGTTTTTATGTGAGTGTAATGGCGTGACTTTGAAATGCATTCTGTTTGTTTGTTGTTAATTTTGAGTTCGACCAGTAAAGAGATTGAAGGTGAAATTGTGTTCCGTGTGTGAATTTTGTGGATTAGATAGGATTGAGCGAGTAGAGCTAGATTAGTAGTGAACGTGACTTAGGTTAGGATAAACAGCTAATTCTTGAATCCGCGACCACATTTGGATGAAACTGAATTGGGTGAACACTGATGAACATTAAGGTCAAAAGCTATTCTAACTTTAGATCTTATACCACCTAAGTTACATGGCATCCCTGATAATTATTTCGACCAACTCAGAATGCTTTCGACCTTGCTTTTAGTTTGTTTACTTTGATCTAACTGTTTACGCTTAAATTTACTCGAATAGCAATAGATATGGCTGAAGCACCTGAACAAGATCGACCTGTTTCCGACCGTGATCTCAGGCATTTGCATCTATTGCTACAAAGACAAAATGAGACTATCGACCAACACACTCAGTTAATTCAAACACTAGATCAAACACAGAGAAACCAGAGAACTAATCCGGCCGTCAGACTAAATCAGCTGGCACCAGATCTGTTTACAGCCAAAATTGGAGAAGATTTCTTTCAATGGATTGATATTTTTGAGTTGTTTGCCTTTAGTCAGAACTGGACCGACGAAATGAAACGTGACACACTCCCGATCTTTTTGCGAGAGTTTGCTCTTGAGAGATACAAAGAAATACCACCAGAAAAACGCCAAACATATGACGATCTGAAACAATCACTAGCAAGTGCATTACTGCCCGCCGAACATAAACGAATCGCCGGCATGGTACTGAGGGGTCGCAAGAAAAAACCGACCGAATCCCTTGCTGACTATGAACAGGATATCAAACGACTAGGCCGTGCTGCATTTTCCGACCTCGAAGCAAAGTCACGAGATCACATGCTAAAAGAAATTTACATAGCCGGACTTCCTAGTAGTCTGCGTGAATATGTATTTGACAAAGATCCTGATACTCTGCACAAAGCATCCAATTTCGCTCAGAAGAAAGAAGCACAAGGCACCTTGATGAACGACGACACTTCCGCCTCGACCCTAACAAGAGCAAATACACAGCTGAACATAATGAGCGCAATTGCTGATATTCAGCGCACACTAAGCACGATCAAACAACCACCGTCTAAACCACCTGAAGACGCCACAGAGAGACTGGCAAAAGCCTTAGAAATTGCGATGATATCTAGCAATAGAAATTATTACGATCAGCCTCGAAATCGATCTCCATACCATAGCAATCGCTACCAACGTTACCAAAACGACCATTCACCGATGAGAGAATCGCGCGCCAGTCGATTTGAAAGACGCGACGATTACCATAGCAATCACCGAGACCGAAGGTCGTCAGAACGCCACAATCCGCCCAAATATGTCAAGTTTGAATGGCCTGCAAAAGGCGACCCGATCTGCGCAGAATGTGGTCGAGAAGGCCACATACGAGCAAATTGCAGATATCATGCTGAACGCTATCGTCGCTCCCCTACACCTTTTGACCAGCGTCACCGATCCTCTTCAAGAGAGCGTATATACGACCAAAAACAACACCAGTACAATAGACCAGTTCAAGCTGACAACAAAGAATATCGTAGAAGCCGTTACAACTCTGCCGAACGCAAGTCCTACGGCCATGATCATCATCAGCGAGCTAAATCGCCATTACCACAGGATCATCACAGCAACAATTCACAAGCTGCGACCAACCATTACGTGGACATGCTAAGTCATGTAGCCAAGCCTAGCAACACGACAATAATTCCACCAGAAGTTTCAGAAGCATTTGATGCAAAATTTCTTGAACTATACGATCGACTACAAGACGACCACGAAACAACTAATCAAAATGCAGCCTCTCTGAATGTCATACACGGGAAACCCGCAAATAACAAAGAAACTCATGATACGTCCGAACCTAAAACCGAACAAGTTCTCATGACACAGCAAGCACAAGAAGTGAAATACGACAATGATTCTGATGAGTCATGTGCGTCCACTGATACAATTCCTATTTACTTCAATATCGACCTTAATAATAATGCACCGACAACGGCGACGATCAGCACGTCTGCCGATTATGTAGAAACTGTCGACGAATATGACTTGACCAACTTATTTCATGGTTCAACCGATAGTTTGAACAACCCACCACCGCTGACACGAACGAACAGGTATTTTGATTTAGCAGAATACTTCACATCCGACCCAATTGATGAACTCTACAATATGCGATCTTACTTAACAGCAGTGACTCAATGTTTGGCCATTATTTTCGTCCTGTGTATTTTCTGGCTTCTGATACCTAGATCGAGTGCTCACCAGTTCCAACTGTGCCAGCCTGCCCCTGGTGGACATCCGGTTGCTGTGCCAACGCAGTTAAGTTGTAAAGCACCAGTTCCGGCGTTAATCACCAAAAAGCGAGCCCAGTTATGGTTACCTAGATCAACACCGCTTTTGATTCGGGCCGCGTCCTGTAAATTGAAGCTTACGACGATTTGTACTCATGTTGGATTCCTTGGTTCCAGAGGCATCGTGGCCGACACCTCGCATTACGCTACTGTCTCACCGGACAAGTGTCGCGAAACACTACGTACTAAAAGGTACAACAGCAAGTCTTTGATTCCACTTACGAACGACCTATGGTCAATAAACGAAACACTCACACCAATTTTTAAGTGGTGTTGCTACGATCACTGTACGACGACAGAAAATTTCATACTTAATACGGGATCAGTTGCGACCATCGACGGCACGACTCTACTTAGTGACTTAGGAATTATCTACAATAATACGTCTCAAAGTAATTACAGTTATGATGGAACTACGACCATAATTTGGAGTTCTGACGAATTACATACGATCTGTCCGTTCGAACCAGATGCTTTTTACGACACGCAAATCAGTGCTGGACATGTGGTAATAGATACAATTCAAGGCGCATTTTCACTCACACGACCAGTAACTCACCAATGCTTACCACCATCTACCTACTTAACCGACCAAGGCATAGCACTACGATTCCCAGGTATGAACTTCGAAACTCTTCGAAAACATTTGAGTCCAATGCCACACACAAGAGCATATGGAAACAGTTCCGACCCAACAAATGTCAAACTGAACTATTTATTATACAAAACACAGCAAACGGAAATAGCAAACTTTCGTCAAGTATGGTTGGCAATTTCCCACCTAGCAAACCGACAACTACAAATAATTCACCAACTTCTTCGAATAGACCCGACACTAGGAGCTCGCGTACTCCTAAATCGCACAGATATACACGCTGAATTTGCAGGAGAAGCTCTTCTAGTCTGGCCATGCATTCCAATTCGACCTACAGTTATCTATTGGGACTATATGTATAACAGCCTCTGCTACAATTTAGTACCTGTCTTATATAATTCGACCCTGTGGTTTTTGTCACCAGGAGGAACCGATCTTGTCTCCCATGCTGCAAAAGTACCGTGCCCCCCTCGATTCAAGGGCTTATATTTCGATCAGATTTGGAAATCGACCAATGGTGAAGTGGCAGTGTCCACTTTACCAACAGAAATGGCATGGCAAGGAAAGTGGATATCTTTTACTTTAAATTCACCATCCGTAATTCCCACCAACTCCCAAACTCAATTTCACATTACCCTATTTCGACAATACCTAGCTAAAACAAACGAACTTGAAATGAAACTGGCCGCCTTGACTGCGTACGCATCTACATTTTCGACCAATCCAAGTGTAATTGAACATGCTATTTCGGGATTCATGAAAGGCACAGCTCATGTAGCTGACAAAAGCCTTACGATTTTACAGCGACTACAATATCTCAAGCTCTACAGTAACCCTTTCTTCGATTTCTTTCTTCACGGCCCAGTGCAACTATTTGTTAATTTTATGGTACTCTTGAGCCTTTTCCTAAGCCTAATTGCTATCACAATACGACTTTTTAAACATTTTATGTCAGAAAAACGACCAATCGGTGAATCCAAAACGAACAGTCAGGAAATTCCACTCGAAACTAGGTCGACCAAACGTGTAACATTCGCACTGCCAACATATATTCCAGCTGACTACGCTCCTGATTTACCTCCACCACCAGTGCCAGGTGAAAACACAAGTCAGCACAATTATGAAACCCCTAATGAACACGTATGTGCTGCAGTGATTGCGAAGCCACTAACTTTAAATCGTGATGTGTGCTATTATGCTGAAACTACTCAACGCAATACTAAAGCCGGTTCAATACACACAGTCATTTCCGATACGAAACCAGATACACTGATTCCACCAACGGAACAGACTCACGCCAACCCGATTCAGGCAACAATTCCTGTCAAGTTCGACAACTGGCCTCTAAAAGCCTTATATGACACCGGAGCAACCCTCACCATAATTGCGAAAAGATTTGTCCCAGATTGCAGAAAAATGTTCCCGTCGCACATGAGTGCTAACTCTGTAACCGGACACGCTTTGGTGATTCTTGGTGCTATTTTAGCCTCGGTCACAATTGGATCAATGACCGTCCAACATGTCGTCCATATCGCCGAAGAAAAAATACCCTATAATTTTGTCCTTGGAACAGACATTATGTCCAAATTCGGCCCAGTAATTATCGATATCAAACGAAAAAGTTTCGTAATACGGAATGAAACATTGCAATTAGGACCCACAATTTTACCCATTCCAGAACGAGAACGACATAAACGAGATATCACGGCACATATAATTCGCACAGTGACTATCCCGGCCAGAACAGAAGCAAATATTTTGTGTGCACTTTCGAATATTGTGAATTCAAATTTTTTGTTTGAGCCCGACGAACACTTCGTCACCACGAATCACATTTATCCCGCCCGCGCACTGGTTAATGGCGCACAAGGATTTATCTGTACCCGAGTAGTGAACCCCACTTTCTCGCAAATTAAGCTTCATGCTGGCACAAAAGTCGGCTCGTTACATGAATTAACCCAAACTTTTTCAGTCGGAGTTGTAGACTTAAAAGCGGATGAAGCAACATCTGATCATCAAAAATGGACTTTCGACGTAAACAACACCAATAAACAACTATCTCGATCACAACAAACTAAATTGAGTGATCTTCTCAGTTCGTTCCCTGAAGTATTCTCGATACATAAATATGACCTAGGTAAAATGGTAAATGTAAACATAGAACATACTTTGGATACAGGTGATCACAGTCCAATTAAACAACGACCATATCGTATACCAGTATCACAACGTGAAAAGGTCAAAGAAATGATAAGCGAAATGGAACAGAATGGTATAATTCGACCAAGCACGTCGCCTTGGGCATTTCCACTGCTAATTGTCAAAAAGAAAGACGGCAGTGATCGTTTTTGTGTTGATTTCCGCAAACTGAATGCAATCACAAAGAAAAATTCATGGCCGCTGCCGAGATGCGATGAAATTCTCGACTCACTAGGAGATGCTAAATACTTTTCATCCCTCGACTGCTGTAGCGGATACTGGCAAATACCACTCCGCGAAAAGGACAAACCAAAAACGGCATTTACTTCTTTTGCCGGCCTGCACGAATTCAATGTACTTCCCTTCGGCCTGTGCAATGCGCCCTCTACATTTCAAAGGACAATGGAATTTATCCTTACGGGATTGAATTGGAAACTATGTCTGTGTTATATAGACGATATCATAGTTTACTCATCAACGTTCGACCAACATTTGAAGGATTTAGAAGCTGTTTTCAGAAGACTACGTCGACATGGCATTAAGTTAAAACCCCAAAAATGCGTATTTTGCCGAGACTCAATTCCATTTCTTGGACATATTATATCGAATAAAGGATTACGACCAGACCCTGCAAAAACAAACCCAATTCGTAATTATCCGGTCCCTAAAGATGTACCTGAACTTCGACGTTTTCTCGGCCTGGCGTCATACTATCGCCGATTTATCAAAGAATTTGCTAAACTCGCTTCGCCCTTAACCACTCTGCTACGCAAAGATACCGCATATCAATGGTCTGAAGCTTGTCAACTCGCTTTCGACAATCTTCGACAGAAACTTATGTCTACACCAATTTTAGCCTACCCTGATTTTCGGAAACCGTTCATTCTGTACACTGATGCTAGCGGTATAGCACTAGGAGCAGTACTTAGCCAACAGCACGACCAAACAGAAAAAGTCATAGCGTACGCAAGTAGATCCTTGCTCAAACACGAACAAAAATACCCATCAGTTGAACAAGAAGCACTGGCTGTCGTTTGGGCAGTAAATTATTTTCGATGTTATTTATACGGCCATAGTTTTACAGTCGTTACTGATTGCTCTTGCCTTAAGTGGCTACTTACTGCAAAAACTCCATCAAATCGACTTGCAAGATGGGCTATTTTACTGCAAGAATATAATATGACCATTCAACATAGACCAGGACGTGTTAATGCCAATGCGGATGCACTTAGCAGAATTGAGCTAAAATCCGATCCTTCACACTTAGTTAATGTTATTGATATTGAAACACCTACTGACATCATGAATTTACAGCAAAACGACCCAGAATTAGGACCTATTTGTCAATATTTAAGAAAGCAGACACTACCGGCCGACCCCAATCGGCGGAAGCTAATTAGTCAGCAAGCCTCCAATTACGTATTGAAAGATTGTTTGTACTATATTAACGACAGCAATACTCGACCAAAGTTAGCCATTCCCGAAGTACTACAAGCCGATATTGTAGCTGACTTTCACGACAGCCCTATACTTGGTGCACATCGTGGATTTGATAAAACATATCAACATTTAAGTCGACGCTACTATTGGCCGTCATTACGACGTGACACCAAGGCGTATTGCAAAGCTTGTCCAAGTTGCGCCCACAAAAAGTCTCCTAACCCATCTCTACGAAGCCCACTCACTCCCATTCCCATAGAAGGTGTACCCTTTTCAAGAGTTTGTGTTGATGTCGCAGGTCCATTAACAGAAACAAACGACCATAACATTTATATTCTAGTATTTGTAGACAGCTTTACAAAATGGTGTGAAGCCTTTCCTATGAAAAACACGACCTCTGAAACAATCGCACGCATTTTTGTCAACGAGATTGTGAGCCGTTATGGACCACCACGAACCCTTTTGTCTGATAATGCACGATATTTTACATCAGAAACAATCACACAAATTTGCAGATATATGAATGTAAATAAAATAACCAGTACACCATATCGCCCACAAACACTAGGTCAAGTGGAACGACAGAACAGAGTTTTGAAAGAGATGCTTGCACATTATTGCGCACAAACACAAGAAAAGTGGGATTTATATTTACCTCTGGTTCTTTATGCATATCGATGCTCAACACATGAATCTACTAGAGAGTCACCATACTTTTTATTATTTGGACGAGACCCTGTTACACCACTAGATCTAATTCTTTTCACACCCATTTCCCCTTATGCTGAGTACGACGATTATAATCGCGACCTATGCAAAACCCTAAAATTTGTTTGGGATGCTGCTCAAGAAGCAATAGATAAAGCCCAGAAACGTCAGAAAAACGCATACGACCGCAAAGCTACTATTCCGACCTTTGACATAGGTGACAGAGTTTATGTATTTACACCTCGAACAACAAAAGGAATGAGCCCCAAATTATCTACATTTTGGGATGGTCCATTTCGTATAGTCGGCATAAATGGTAAAAATCTCGATTTACGTAATGTGAATGACCCAAACAGTCGTCATATTACACGCCATGTTGACCACGTAAAACATGCATACGACCTACATATCCCTAAATTTTTGAAATCACCGCATACTATCACGCCTACTCCTACAGAACTAATGAATAGTACGACTGACCACTGCAAGAGACGCTCTACAAGGCTTTTACAACAAAAGAAACTTTAATTCACATGTACTAGCTAGACGTGGACACTTCATGTTACATTTCATTCATGTAGGTCGACTTTCTTGGTCTTTGTCCAATGTTAACAAACACCAGTATGCCAATTTATTCATTATATCGCGACAGCTGTTCATTCTTATATAAAATCGGAACCCCACTTGGCGAGCTTTTTGACAAACCCAGACCACTGCAATCAAAATAAACAAAAACTCAAGTTCGGTCTAAAACTATGAAAATAAACTATTCCAGTCCTGCCTAAAACTATGCAAATAAACTATTCCAGTGGGCAGACAGCTATGAAAATAAACAAAGAGCTTTTCGACCCAATGCAGCCACAATAAAATCACTTAGTTACTTCCGGACACTCAACTCAACTGTCCTAATTTTCGACTAAAACACTATGTTTTCTTCAGAACTCCGGCTCTTATCTCAGTTCTATACGTTTTTAGACAAACTTTTTGTGTTATTTTTACTTTTTACTCCTTGTATATATGTGTTGCTTGAACTTCAAACTATGTAATAATTTTTTTTTCGACCACTATAAACGACCGTATTATGAAATGATTCATTATTTTTAAGTACAAAAGTTAGTCAAAGTTAACTAACTGTGGTATATAGCAATAATTCACTTATAAAAACGTACCAGTTTGACTGTACTAAGTTTAAACCAAACCAAGATACTGTGTCAATTCCAGTAAAGTTGTATCCAAAATGTTCCAAAGTTATGTGTTAGTACAATTTCATCTTGTTTGAACCGTAGTTGTACCCATCTCATGTCGAAAGTTTTCAATGTTATGAATCAGTATAATGTCATCTTTCTTTGATCTGTACTTGTACGAATCTCATGTCGAAAGTTTCTTCCACAAATTGTAAGCAAATCGTCAATCACATGATCTATGTCGTAAACTGTGAACACGTCCCAGCCAGAAAAATTCTTTACAATATCGCCATACTATACCAATCAATTAATATCGCTCCACTGTTAAGTATCTAAAAGTTATCAAAGTAATAACTACAAAACGAACGATAAAACTGATGATTACACAGTACTTCAATTTAGAACAAAATAAATGTTGATTCATTTTTTTAAGTACTGTATTTGTTAATTCTGTAGTTGTTTTGTTTTAGTTCAACTATCGACATTGCAATTATATTTCTTGAAATATCCAGTTATTTCGCCCCGAGTACGCCAATCTCGACGTAACATTTTGATTATGCCAGGCCCGCAGACCCCTCCCGGATCCCCACCCTCCGAACCAATGGAAGACGTGATAGTCGTATCACGCAGCCCTACCCCACCTCCGGCCCCGAATGGTCCGCAAAATCACGCCCTTCAGCAACCCGAACCCCAAAATGTCGACCAGGAAGACGACGAGCCAGAGATCACGGCAGAGTACGTGGACGGCGCTACCCATATCCTCTCGACCTATCATCGCTACTCGCGTATGATTCCTGTTGGCGATCTACGCTTTCTAGTCGTCAAGCAAATCATCGAGTTCGCCCACTTTGTTACGCTGGGCATGATGAACGAGGCTCATGACATCCTCAATATTTCGACCGCCAGCGCAATGGACACGTATTTGTCCTCCAAGCGTCACCTGTATATCGAGAAAAACGGGCCTTGGATCCTCAAACGCAACGACGTGATTATCTCGATCTGGATGCATTTGGCGACCATTTTTGAGGCGGTATACGACCTATTAATGACGCCGAATGTTACTTTCGTGTGCCTCGGCAAGCACCAATTTTGGTCAGCCGGCACCGTCGTTAAGCAATTCCCGCCAGATTTCAACAGTTTCACCGGACATGACCAGCATGGCCGACTGCTGGACGATGCTGCTGAGTTGCTGCAAGAAGGCGAGGACCCACCGATCGACCTGATAGCGTATTGTCAAGGCCCTCCGACCAAAATCAAACCGCCCCGCTCAGCGCTGATCATTTCCGACCAAAGCTTTAAATATTTACGATCCCTCGAATGCGGCCGAGTCATATGCTCACCCGGAGCATCAATTGCGGACATTCCTTGGCTCCTTCAAAAGCACGACCTATCGGTGTACAATTATGTAATGATTGTCATTGGGGTCCAACGACCTCAACTCCGACCGAAACTGTCAGCAGAGCATTCAGTCTGCGATTTCCGCCCTGTCCAATACTTCGACCAAAATTCGCTGGTATGGTCCATTTGCACGCCGCCCGGAGCAAGCAGAAGCTGCTCAACGACTGTCAGAGCAAATTGGCACCGCTTGCCAAGACACGACCATTCGATACTGGCCCATTCACAGCTTTACGGAGAGCTACCCGGAAACCGAACTGTTCCAACAATTATCCGCCAATTCCGCTCCAGTTCTGACCTATGAAGGCTCCCGAGCGTTGTACCATTACATATCGAAGACCTCAAAAGCCCTCCGCAGCATCCACCCATATTGGTCGGACGAACCGTTTCAACAACAAAAGCTGACCCGATCAACTCGATCAGCCAAATTCCTTCGCCCACGACCTGCACGAACGAGCGCCACTTCCAACCCAAACCCAGAAACGACGATGACAACCGCGCCCTCTACGCCCGAACCCGCTAACCCAATCGCCCACCCGACCAATGATGACGCCGCCGGACCCTCGAAATTTCCTGCCACGACACCAAAATATAGCCCCATTTCGCCACCGCCACAGCCCACTGCCCCTTTGCCTACAGCACAGCCTGCCCAGGCTGCAATCCTCGCTCCTCAAGTGCCCCCACAGGTCCCACATTTCCTGCCCATTATGCCAATCCCCCCCGAGTACCCAAACACCCGTTTCCATTCCTGGCTGCCTTTGTACATGACTGCTAACGGTGCCATTTCTATAATTGTGCCTAAAGGACAACGTCCACCTAACATTATTTTTGAATGATTTCAAAGATGTGTTTTACGACCAGTTAATACGACCAAATCTGCTTGCACTATTCTTGTACTGTATTGTTGTACTCTGCTGACTATTTTTGTAACGATTATTTTATTGTTGTTTGTTTTTGTTTGTGTATTTGTTGCTTGTTTATGTTTACTATTCGTTATTAATTTCAATTGTATACATGCGTTTTATGCTACTGAAGTACGACCGACCTTGTGTATTTTAATTAGCAGACTTTGAAACGTTCCATTGTGTATACTATAATTTTTTTTATTTTTTTTATTTGCTTTCGTTTGTATAATGCATTGCATACAATGGCATAATATCCATTGTTTTATTCGTTATTTTATGTAATAACTTACTCGTGTAAATCCTGCTTGTTTAACTCGACCACATAATATCAATTTTGTCGTAAGAGACACAATCAGCACATATTTCGACTTCCGTAGAATTCGTTACTATACATACGCTCTGTGTTCGAACGGGGACGTTCGAAATTAAAGGCCCAGAGTGTAACCAGGGGACGTTCGAAATCAAAAGTCACCCCCTCCTGTAGCTTAATAGCTACAGTAGTCTTGGGCATTCTTGTTTCTCATCATTAAGGTCGAAATTAATTCATTTTCTTATCTTACTTATCTATGAAATACTTAAATTACTAAACCTATTTGTCAACTCAGTACCTACTGTAGTTTCTGATAAGAAACCGACGCAAACGATCAAAGTTCTAAATTAATGATGAAATCCGACCCTATGTGAAAGCGGCAGTTTAGAACGATCCTAAGTTTGACTAAGTTATGTTTCGGCAGTTGATAGGATGATTTTAGTGAAGGACGGTGTGTTTTTATGTGAGTGTAATGGCGTGACTTTGAAATGCATTCTGTTTGTTTGTTGTTAATTTTGAGTTCGACCAGTAAAGAGATTGAAGGTGAAATTGTGTTCTGTGTGTGAATTTTGTGGATTAGATAGGATTGAGCGAGTAGAGCTAGATTAGTAGTGAACGTGACTTAGGTTAGGATAAACAGTTAATTCTTGAATCCGCGACCACATTTGGATGAAACTGAATTGGGTGAACACTGATGAACATTAAGGCCAAAAGCTATTCTAACTTTAGACTTTATACCACCTAAGTTACATCTGCCCATAAGGTGATCGAGCACAGGCGACAGGGTTATGCACAGAATCAAATCTACCTTGAGTTGAAACCAGGCTACGATTATAGCTCCAAAATAAGGCAATCCTAACTGCATGCTGTGTGTTAATGTAGCATATGCTTTTAAGTTAACATCATTAGTATCATTTATTTACATGTTTTGTGTAATGTAATTTGAGTTAAATCTTTCATATGTAATATAGGGTGTTTATCAGTTAAGTTGGTAGTTACAGAATAGCATTTAAGGGGGTAATTGCGTTTTTAGGTGTTTTTTTAAACTACCATAACTGCACTTAACCTCAGCAAAAACTAGAGCGGTCTTTTTTGCATTTTTTTACACCTTCTAGCTTTGAAAAAACCATACTTAAAAGCAGATTATATTTTGTAATTTTACTGCTGCTATCATTTGAATACACCCCATCAGCGGTTTTTTTGACTAATTTTTGCGCCACAGTTATGAAACTCAAGATCGGCCAACAACTACTAAACTTTTCGCAGTTATGCACTGACATAATATCCCCACCCGTTTTTTTGATATAGTTGATAAGTCGTTTCTACGTTGAGAAGATGACATTTTCGTGCAAAAATCACGTAATTTGACTTTTCTCTAAAATTTTCAAAAGCCCATAACACCGACTTTACAAACTATTTTTAGAAAAGGAAAAAACGGGTGGGGATATTTTCCTAAAGATAATGTGGTTAAAGTTTCGAAGCCGTAGTCCATTTTTAGCTTGAGTTCTGTGGGCGCAAAAATTACACTGAAATGTCAAAAACCACGAAAACGACATTACCCCCTTAAATGACATTATTTTCCAAGCTACCGACTATCATGTTTTGATCATCGATAAATTCCAAAATTAAGACTAGCTACTCCATTGGCTTACAGTTCAGTAACTTAAAGTGGTATGTAGCTACATAGTTTAACGTTAGAATTCCACGTTTCCGTTGCACGGAAAAAGCATAAGTTTTTATTGCCATCATGATACTATACGTTTTTTTGCTTGAATTTGATGTCAAACTTTGTCGCTAAAATTAAAAATATTTTGTCAGTCCGTTTTTGGTTGTACGAAAAACAATCGGATTGATAACGTTAAACCGTTTTTTTGTGACGATTTGAAAAAAATTGCAGGTTGGAACAACTTTTAACCAGTTTCAAACATTCGACGCACTTTTTACAATTTGCAACAGACTTCTGTCGTCTGTAATGTCTGGGCTGCAAAAAGCCGGGACTTTCAAAATGGCATCCGACGGAACATTTTTGTAGCAGTTTGGCTTTTTCTCAGCGTTGCACGTATGTGTCTTGTGCCAAAGATTTCCTCCGGATTCGATTAATACTAGATCTAGTGGATTAAACTATTTTTTTAAAATTAAATTTAGTGGCTAAAATTTAACATTATATTACCGGATTGCAATCGAATATGCATAATTGAAATCTTTCAATTTGTAAGTCGAAAACACATTATTCGCAAAGTGAAAAATATAATAAATATATAAAAAAATTACTAAATAAAAAATTTTGCCATCGAAAATGACTTTTTTGCAGACTCATTTTATACGATGCTTATCAGCGAGAGATAAAAAACTTGTTTTAACTATTTACTAAAACTGTTGACAGTTTTTTTAAGTTTACTTTTCCACAGCTTTTAAATGCACCTACATATGTGCATAGAATTAAAAATACATGTTTGTGTGTCGTAATGTTTTTGAACAATTTTGTATGTATAATTGTTCACCAATAATACATAAGTTAAAAATGAAATGTATTCAGAATGCCAAAAGTTTTTTGTAATTCTTTACTATAAAACAATTTTAAATTCAAATTTTGGTATGTACATTATCTGTATTTATTGTTTGATAGTTATTTGTACTAAACTTTGACTTGTTTGTATTTATAGCTTTCATATGTAACTTCGATTTTCTCAAATACGTAAATTTTTAATAGTCAAATTTATACTGCATTAATTAAATAGCTAACTAAATGAATTAAATAAGTTTTAAATTCTTCAAATATAAACTATTAATGTATGCATATTCCAGATTGCTGTATTCTTCCATTCTATTACTATTTTTGCAAAATGTGCGAGAAAGCCATCCTCATTGACATGATGTCCAAGTTTCCCGTCACAGACGAACACGGTGCGGGATGGTATCGCCAGTAAGTTCCTGAAATGTCCGAAGTCACGGTTCATACTTGTCCTTATCGTTTTGTCCCTAGGCGAATGCCAAATACTAAGTGGTCTGCAAATTGTACTAGTTGTTTTCTATGAACAAAGCTGAGGTCAAGTTCAGTTCATGTGAGAAAAAGTAAACGAAAAGACAGTGTTGATTTCTCACAGCGTTCACGTGAAATTTGTCACTGTTCCTATGACCTTCTTAAGGACAAGTGTGAACCGGGCCAAGTATTATGTACTACTCACTAAGTTGAACAATTAATATAAAATTTATAATCAACAGTGTTTGCAAATTATTTGCCAAAAAATAGTGGTAAGTGAGGACAAGTTAGGTGAATGACATGGCTATGTACATAGTTCGAATGATGATAGCTTATTGACAGCTGAGCACTGATCCAGTAGCTCAACTGGTAGAGCGCTGGTCTGCAGATTTACAGATGGCTGGATCAAATCTCCCCCGGGTCATTCTGATGCTGATGATATTTTTTTGACAAACTATACTGTTACTTATTTCAGCTTATTCACCAACGTGCCGGATGCTCGAAACTTTTTCGCGGGAGCCAAAAATGTGGAGCCGGAAAAGTGCATGTGTAGCGAGCGATTTCAGAAGCAGGGCAAACGATTTCTGACCAAAGTGAACGATATCTCTGCGTTCGCAGACCAGGAGGCAGAAGTGCGAAAGGTCTGGGCTGAAATGGTGGAGGGACACAAGAAGAAATATAAAATTTTCGATCCCAGTTTGTATCAGGTGGGTTTCGGGTTTATCGATATTTGGACAGGTGATGGGTACAAAAATTGTTTTTAAATGTATTATCAAGATAAATAACATTTATTAAGTTTTTTTTACATATAAAATAATAACAAAATTGGTGTTAAACCAAAAAGTTTTATTCATTCAACTAATTAACATATGTACGTTTCATAATTTCGATGTTGACTTGTGGTATTGTTTTAAGTACATATATTGACCTGTGTCACTGCATAATATGTAAAGTTAATACCATGCAATATTATGTTAACTAATTATCATTTAATATATATATATACATATAAAATATATATATATATATATATATATATATATATATATATATATATATATATATATATATATATATATATATATATATATATATATAATGTATATATGCGTATATTTCAAACTTATATATTTTTGAAATTTATAGAGAAAATACATAGCAAGATGGTTAGAGAGTAGGAATATAACGAGATAAGTTTGGAGCAGCGGGCCAATATTTTTGATTGTTTCAGTTGATTGGCGATCAATTCCAGGGATATTTGGATTCGTCAATTGGACTGACTCAAGCACAGAAGGACGAGTGGCAAAAGTTGATTGGCTTTCTCGTTGACGAAGCCAAAAAACAACTGCTCTAGATGATCAATCTCATCAATAATTTGATCAGCAGCGAAGCAACAAACAATTTATATAACTAATATAAATTAGTAATTATCTGCAATGCTAAGAAAGCTACGTAAATCGCTCAGTAATGTACAAAACACAGTTTTGAAACGCTTTTCGTCACAAAACAAAAAACATTAGTATATTTAAAAAGCAGTAAAAGTACTTAAAAATAGCTAGAACAAAGAAAAATAATACCAAAAATCCCAACAAACCCAACTATGAAAGTGTTGTAGACAATACATTACATTAGTAATAATAGCAAGCGTAAAAATATAGAAAAGCATGAGACTGTTCCCTATTGCACAGTTAACGTCTAATACTTGAGTCAGCAAAAAGTGACTAAATCGGTAGGTTGACTTGAATTTTTGTGGTATCCAAAAGGGAAGACTTATGCAATATGTATGTGCTTAGTCTAATTACCACGTACTAGTGAATAATTTGTTAGGCTGTCTAGTTTTTTTAGTTCCTTTTAGTAATTTTTATTGTTTGTGGTGATTGCAAGGTGTGCTAATAAACTGAAACAATATCACAAAACCATCGATAAATAGTTTTTTCTTTAATTTTTCACAGCATTGTACTAGTTTCTCAGCCATGTGAAATTTCGAAACAAGAAGCGCTCATTTTACATAGTAACCTAAGGTTGTCTTTGGCGACATTACCGCCTTAACTTGGACTCGGTATAAAAGAACAAGACGTGATAGTAGGAACTATGCATGTAGGATGTATGTATGTACACATACATAAGATGTTTCATTACAATGTAGTTGAAAAGAACGTTTTAGACCGAGTCTAAAGTTAAATAAATTTTGTAAATCCCTACCATAGATGGACATAAGGTGTCAGCACTCAGCACCCCCCCCCCTCAGTCACCTCAACCTCACCCTACTCTCTGATTGCCGAAGCCAAAAGCAGTACCTACCTAAATTGAGTAAAAAATTGCAAAATCGCAGAAATTTTCCGGCTACGGCGAAAACGTGCCCCGAAAATTAGTAAAAACTCGAAACAGCGCAAAACTTCTCCGGCTTCGGAAATCAAACCAAACCAGGATCACCCCCCCCTCTCCGCTGGTGGTTGTGCACCCTCCTCGCCGATTGCTCTTTGAATTGTCTGACTGCGACCACATCGGAAGAAATACATATTTAGTTGATTGAAGCAGGTGGAAACATAGGGCTCACGAAACTTGGGAACTGTGTTGTGTGTTGCATTGGTTAGCATTCTTTACAGTACGCGCGGCCACTAGAATAAATCAACAGTGATCAAAAAAGAATGCCTCTGATGCGGGTTAATGGCTGAACCGGTAAAAACCTTGGCAAGGCATCAATGTTGAAAATAACAGTACGGACAATAGAGACACAAGAGGGACCAAAACTACCGACCCGACAGTTAGGATATTGGACTCACGACCTGATTGTATCGAATAGAGTGTTAGCTACAGAAACCGAGGGACTCACACGGAGGTACCCAAAATAGATTGAGTGTGTTTGCACTTGGTGATGCTACTAGAGTTATGTACTTTGTCATACTTGACATCTCCCGAAATTTGGACTCAAATTTGCTTTTGGTTCTAGTCTTGAGAGATTATATTTTGAGGAAAGTGAAAATTTGGGAGATCCTTACTCTTTTTGGGAATGAGATATTTTTTGGTGAAAAGTGCATTGTAAGAATTTTTTGTGTTCCTGACTATCCTGATCCAAACAAGTAATAATTTTGGTTTTTTCTTTTATTCACCCCACAGTCCGAAATTCTAAGTTTACTGAACCGTTTTATATAATTTTGGCACCTATTGACTTCTCTTGACATTATAACTTAGATGATTTAAATAAAAATATAAAATAAAATAAAACAAAAGAATACATAAAGAATTAAAAAAATTGTCAGCAGGCCGCAACGGGGTTCTGACTGTAAGTGGACCCTCTATTCTAGGCGGAGGACTCTCTATTGTAGGCTCTAAACTACCCCCAGGAACTAGGTTTATGTCAAACAGAGGCGGCACGGGGTTTCCAGGTCATTTTTTAGGTTACCCCAAACGTGGGGGGGGGGTGTCCCCCCACGTTTAAGCTCTATGCCTTCATTCGGGGGGGGGGGTCACCCCCACAACTGACGGCTATGCCTTCATTCGTGTAAGGGGGTAGCCCCCCACCGTTGCGGCTCTTTTCGAGAGATAATGGTCGCAGCATTCCACGCTGCTAGGCCACAAACATTTACAGTGTCACACACTTGTGATTATGTACTCTTGATAACAGCATTAGAGACGTATGTATGTACAACAAAATTCTGCCATGTTAAATAAATAGCAAGTGTAAATCGAAGCAAGTAAACGCACAAGCTAAATTCATGCAGAAAGCTATATATATTTTCTTTAACAAAACAAGCACTTTAGTCGACGAGCGTAACATTTTTTACACGATGGCAGTCAGTATTATTTTACCGTTTCGGTAAAATGCGGCGCGGCGTACAAAAAAATTTACAAATCAGCGTCAATTCTACTGGATGAACCAGTGTCTGGTGCTGTACAACTGTGCAGTATATAGACAGCACAGAACGTTAACGCCATTGCTATCCACTTGACTACGTCATAGAGTTGGCAACGTGGGAAACAACTCGACCTGAGCCCTCGACCCCACTACGACTTTCGACGAGATGTGAAATTGCTATAGAAAATTTTTGAGCCTTTGATTGTCACTTCTAAATTTTAATTACAAAGCACATTTAGACTTTTACAAGAGATTAATTAAAATTTGTGAAAATTGTTTAACCAATGAGTTTCTTAAAAACTTATTGCAACAACAAACCCGCAAAATGTTTTAAAGAAAGCAAATTTTAACGTTAAAATCTAAGCTATATTTTGAAATTTTTCGAGCCGAAGTGACCTGCACGCAAAATCAACATCTACATAGTGCGATAAGACTAGCTGAGACAAAACAATACAATGTGAAACCACACTACCGTGACACCTAACTTCTTCACTTGCATGCTCATTACTATTCCCTTCATTGTTGCTCGCAGAATATTAGACGAATATCTAAATGCCACTGCTGTGCTCTCAGGGGTGGACGCGGGTCGAAATTTTCGACCCGCGACCCAACCCAACCCGCGGCTGGACACTCGTGGGTAACCCGCGACCCAACCCGCGCCGTAAAACCCGACCCGCGACCCACTTTGACCCACCACTCTATAACCATAACGAACATTATACAGGGGCGTGTAGCCAGGATTTTAAAATGGAGGATCGCACCTTGTCCACTTTTCTGCTCACTTGTTTAAACTCACTATTCCGGGGTCTGAGGGCCTCAGCCCCCAGAATCTAATTATTTTTACACTTATTGGCGAAGTGGCTTACGTAACAAAATGTAAATTTGGTCATTTAAGGGGCTAGTGTCGCGAAAGCAGTCGATTTTGCGTAACTGTAAAACATTTTTAGAAAAAAATAAGACTTCGTTTTTTATATATTTTGAAAATATATGTAGAGGCAAGTTTTTTCGCCAAGTTTCATCAAAATTGATGCAGTATACTGTTTGCAGTGAGGTCGCAAAGTCGGAAAAATGACGTTTTCAAAACCTATTCACATTCGATTTTTTCGTCACAATTATCAACTTATTTGTTTAGTTTGTTTACATAGACTAAAAGGACATATGTTGTAGTTTATGCACACAAAATTTAGTGCAAATTGCTTGAGTGGTTGCGGAGTAATACCTGTTTGAACTGTGAAACTGTGCGTAAACAGTGAAGTACTCACAGCAATAATGATAAATTGTGAAAAATTTAGACGCTTATTTTAAAATCAAAAGAAAAACGAACCTTCATTTTTCTTTTTTCTTATTTGTGACAAAAAACTGTGCGTCGAGACGTTATGTGTACTTCACAAGCTGGCCAATCTGATATCTGGCTTAATTTTTTGAATTTTCATTTCCTTATTGTGTGATGTCTGGCTTACAATCGGTGATTGGTTCAAGATATTGGTAGATATTGGTAGTCTAGTGTCTGGCAGTACTTATTTAAAGAGTCACACAGTTAATACTGTAGCAAACTAATTAGACTTGACTAAAGTAGCACTGAGTAGAGTGGTGTGATACATAAGCCACTTAAGAATCCACAAAATCGACAAAGTTCTTTCTGAGTTCGAGTGGTCCATTCGGCTCCGTCCCGGATTTTCAAAGGAGAGTCGATGGATTTCATTGTGGGAGGGTGACTGGGATGGAACAGAATGGCGCTGTTTGGCAAATCCGAAGGCTCGGTAACATTATGGTATAATGGTTGGTGTATGCATTCTGGCAAAACGTGTAAGTATGCGAGGAATGGCATTTGTGCCACTGAAAAGAAGGTTGGTGAAGTTACTTTCGTGGCGTCTCTACTTCTCTACATATTGTACCATTTCCAATGCTTGATTGTATGGGTTTCACTAGAAGTATGTGAGCATACTGAGTTCAGGGAAGTTTGGAGTGCGGACGTGTTCAGTGTCATATGTCTGCGACTTCGCATTAAAGGTCGCATTGGCATTCTAATTTCTGGTGGGGGATGTAAATGGCAAATATATAAGTAACTCTAGTGTCTGGTTTGGTTTGGACCGATTCGTCAGAGTTGTGTAAGCTTTGGACAAGAAAATTTTTGTATGAACCTATTTTGTGATAGTATCGATAAGAAAATTCTGGTGCGGATACGGCCGAGTGCTGAAACTTGAATAAAAGACAACCGCAGTGCGAAGCGGTCGTGGTCCATAAACTAAAAAATAATTGCAGTTTGTGTGAGAAAAGTGAAAAAAAACTGGAACCCTATTTGTGTGGAAAGCTGAAGCTCCATTGGTCGGTTTATAAGAAGTTAAATAATGTCAGAAATAACTGCTATGTTGAGTTTGCATTGGAAGCAAACTTGCAGTGAAGAAAGAAACCAGTAACCAGAACTAGAAACAAATTTATCAGTGCGCGAAACTGAAGAAACAGCCAGAGAAACATATACATCGGTGCCCGGTGGGCGAAACGGAAGGAAAAGTCGGAAACAAATATATCAGTGGGCGGAACAGAAAGGAAAAGCCCGAAACAGTTGGTAAAATTAGTGGACGAAACAGAAGAAAAAGCCAAAAACAAGCATATCAGTTGGCGAAACAGCAAAAATATGCAGGAAAATCACCAGTAGACGAAACAGAAGGAAGAAGCAGCAAGAAACATATCAGTAGACAAATCAGAAGAAAAAGCCAGGCAGAAACATATTAATTGGAGAAACAGCAGGAAGAAGCGAAAAGAAACATCAGTGGACAAAACAGAAGGAAGAAACAGGAAGAAACATATCCGTGGACGAATCAGAAGGACGAAGCAGGAAGCAAAATATCAGTGGACGAAACAGAAGGAAGAAGCAAAAAAGAAACATATCAGTGGGCTTAACAGAAGAAAGAAGTCAAAAAGAAACATCAGTACATCAGTACAAGCGGACGAAACAGAAGGAAGAAGCAGAAAAAACTCATCAGTAGGCGAATCAAAAGGACGAAGCAAAAAAAGAATCATATCAGTGGAAGAAACAAAAGGAAGAAGCAAATAACATATCAGTGGACGAAACAGAAGGAAGAAGCAAAAACATCAGCGGACAAAACAGAAGGAAGAAGCAAAAAACATATCAGTGGACGAAACAGAAGGAAGAAGCAAAAAACATCAGTGGACAAAACAGAAGGAAGAAGCAAAAAATATCAGTGGACAAAACAGAAAGAAGAAGCAAAAACATATCAGTGGACGAAACAGAAGGAAGAAGCAAAAAACATCAGTGGACAAAACAGAAGGAAGAAGCAAAAAACATCAGTGGACAAAACAGAAGGAAGAAGCAAAAAACATATCAGTGGACGAAACAGAAGGAAGAAGCAAAAAACATCAGTGGACAAAACAGAAGGAAGAAGCAAAAAACATATCAGTGGACGAAACAGAAGGAAGAAGCAAACATCAGTGGACAAAACAGAAGGAAGAAGCAAAAAACATCAGTGGACAAAACAGAAGGAAGAAGAAAAAAACATATCAGTGGACGAAACAGAAGGAAGAAGCAAAAAACATCAGTGGACAAAACAGAAGGAAGAAGCAAAAAACATCAGTGGACAAAACAGAAGAAAGAAGCAGGAAGAAACAGTAAACCGATCAGAAGAAAAAACCAGAATTATGTATATCAGTGGACGAAACAGAAAGAAGTAGAAAAAACATATCAGTGAAGGGAATCGAAGAAAAAAAACCAAAAACTAGTATATTAGTATGCTAAAAATCAAAGGAGGAAATAAAACATAACAAAACACCTCGGAATAATGCAGCGGCATTAGAAATTCCACAGAACAGAATACAATAACTACGATCATACAATATAATTGCAAATACCTAAAGCAAAAGAAAGAAGAAGAAACAAAGAAGCCATTGCGAAGAAGCTGGCTGGATTCCGACTTAACGACTCATGACCCAGACCATGACTTAACCGGACAGGACTAGTCAGTGCATGTTCGCTTTTATAGCTCATGTATTGGCTCTCCCACGGATGCCGGGTGAGGAGGGTTTTTATAACCCTAAACCCTTAAGGCGGGAGGTGAAGAAAAAAAAACTTATTTAAAACAGTATAGCATTGGACTAGTTTCTCAGTGAACGTACAAGTTCAAAGCAAAAAGATCTCTTTTTGCAACCTATGAGCAAAACTGCTTTCGCGACACTACCCCCTTAAATAAAATAAAATTACTTTTGCGGGGTTCTAGGGGCGGCAGCCTCCAGAAAAAAATTGAGGTTTTTTGACAAATTCGGTCAACTGGACTGGAGACGTAATCAAAAAAGTTTTCCGACAGGCAAATTTAAAACAAAAGATGGGAACTTCATATCAGACAGTAGGTAGATTATATACACAAGTAAATACAGCATAATGTACTCTAGTAGACATGCGTATATGTATATAGGCTTTCATGAAAGTTAATAACAAGGAATAGTAAGCCACAGACTTTGCAGGGGTCTGGGGGCGGCAGCCCCCAGAAAAAAATTTAAAAATTTTTTAATTTTTAGGACAAATTTTGTCAATTGGAGACGTCTCAGAAATTTTTTTGGCCGTGCTATAAAAACCAAGGGGGGACCCTTGTCGACAATTTCTTCATATTCTAGTTTTCGCGGGTCGGAAAAAATTTTTTCGACCCGCGCAACCTGAAGTGGGTACCCGCGGGTCGACCCACGGCTCAAATTTTCCGACCCAACCCAACCCAACCACGACCCGCGTCCACCCCTGTGTGCTCTGACTGGTTATTATTATTATCGATTATGTACTCTTGGTAATAGTTTACAGAAGCAAGGCAACACACAATCGACACACACAAACACGCGCGCTTCGTTGGGCAGCTGCTGGCTGTATCACACAGACTAAAAATCAATGCACTGAAACTGAGCATGATTTACATGCACTTTTCGTTTCAGTGCATTGACTGAACTTAGTATGCACGGCCGCAGAGGCGGCCGCGCAAAAAAGACAAGTCTACCAATAGGCAATAAGGTTGTGAAGCCTCTAACTTATTCACTAACATTTTGCATTAATGCATATGTAACCGCCACTTGTGTAATCTGTGTAACTGTGTTCAAGTGTACTCAATAAGAATACATAATGTACATTCTTATTATGTACTCTTGGTGTGTCGCGTGACAGCATAATATGTTCCAGTAATGAAATTGTATACTGTTATTTTCACATATAAACATTTAAACATTAAAACATGTATATTATATTTATATGTATGTATAAGTAAGTATGGCTGATGGCATTGGTTGGCGTGCTATAAGTAATTTACGCACGTTTCTGTGAAACTACAAGGGCCAATTCCTAAAATGGACTTAACGGATTTATTTTAATCGGACTTAACGAGTGGATTTAACAAGCTGCAAAATCCAATTCCTAAAATACCGCACTTAACGTATTTAACTTGTCACGCTGCATATTTTAAATTTGTTTAGTCGGACTTAGGGCCAATTCCTAAAATAGACTTAACGGATTAGACTTAATTAAATCAAATAAATTAAATTAAACTTAAATTAAATTAAATCTAAATTAGATTAGCTGAGCACGCTGATGCGCTTAAATCCATTGAATTCGGTATTTTAGGAATTGGATTTTAATTAAATCCGACTATTTTTAATCTGACTTAATTAAGTCCGATCCAATTCCTAAAATACAAGATTTATTAGTTTTCTTAATACTTAATTTTAATACTCAGCTTCTAATGCCCTGGCAGTCTAGTGGTTAATCTTTTTGCTTCCCACGCTACTGCTTACAATTCTAATCCCAGTTTAGAAATTTTGAAAATTTTTTTGCCTGCAAACGGGATTGATTACCTTTTTACGCGGCGGCCTCAGCCGCCGCGTATATACTATAGTACAAATCTGTGCGTCAAGAGCACACAAATCTCACCATTCCAGTGTTAAACTGCTGGTAGGTCAGCAAATACCACAGTTTGTGTGGGTGTGTGTGATATATCCTGTGTGTACGTACCTACGTACTTAGTCTGATCAGTCTTAGCTACGTTCAGCATGCTGTCATTTGCATTATGGAGACAGTAAAAAGACAAAACCTGTTGCAATACTGCTTCGTAAATTGTTTATCAGCGTGTCGGAAGCTACACATTTTGAAGGCTGATGACATGGCAGTAGTGCTGTGACACGGTTCTGATCGGCGTTCCGCTTTGACACAACAGCGTCAGCGAGACACCAATCGGACATCAGTCAAAGCCTACCTTTTTGTCCGAGCTTTATTGTATTCAGGAAAAAAATTAATAAAATAATTGCTGAAGTCGGGATCAACAAACAGCCGGTCTTGATTTTTATGAATACTCATTCCATCCCAGCTTTTATGAATACCAAAGCCTGGAGTAAAACCGAGCTGGGTTTATAAATGCGCAAAGCCGGGATTTTAAGCCCGGCTTGGTGCAAGTGTGGATAAAAAGCCAGGCATACACTTTTATGTTATCAGTGCAGTAATTGACTGACGCGCGATTTTTCTCAGATGCGAACTTTGTTGACTATTGCTGTGGACACTCTTGGATTTAAGTTTAAGTTTAAGCCTTATAGTTGATATGTTTATTCCATATGTATGTTGCTTTCTAAAAACTTCAAGTGCCGCGTTTTATATTCGTAGAATATCCTCAGCACAGCAAGCATGTCGCACCGTAATCTGTCAAAAAAAGTTAAACCTTACTCGCAAAACGTTCTTGTTAAGATACTTTAAACAAAATGCAGCCACTAGTTTAATACACTGTTTATTAGGGTAGATTCATACTTACAGTCTTCATTTCTGCATGTGTGTATAATGACCACATGGAACACGCAAACGGTAAGCAGTATAGTTTTTCAGCGGGAGTTTGAACGCAACTAAAGATGACAAAACCGTACACTAAAATGGCGTTTTGAAAAGCCCTTTTAGTTAACAGTCTTTTTTTTCGATGTTGCGTGCTTGTAATAGGCATCAAAATCCACCGAACTCTTTAAAAATAAAAAATTACTTAAATCCGAGACTATGTGTTTTTGCTTATTAATAGCCAATTTTCAGAGTATAACTAAAAAATAAAATGTCAAAACTTATGCAGTTGAAAAGCCCAATTTATGCGCTTTTATATGACATATACATAGATCGTCCAAATCGGTTAAGGTAGTGCTACAGTCATGTCTGGGTGGATAACAATAACCTTTTAAAAACAGATTGACCTTTCAAAAAGTTAAAAATTACTACAAAAATACAAAGATAAACTTTAGAATTTAAAACTTGGACTTATGACATTTTAGATTGAAAGAAAAACCTTTTCGAAATTCACGTGCATTACGTAAGGTGCAATAAAAACTATGTGTAATTTACATGAAAGTTTAGATTAGCTGAGGCAAATTTAGTCAAAACATAGCATGAAAAAGGTGGCGAGCGCCACCTATATAAACGCGGCAAAAATTAAATCGGCGGATTTTGCTCCCGTTCTGAGTTTGGACCGGACGAGTTCAATTCAAGGCGGACCTTTTAAGTGTGGTCTTGTGTGGCAATAAATCAAGTGAGAATTGACTTGTGTTTGGTTGTTTGTTTCTGATTAGATGTGTTTAGAGTTAAGTAGTGGATTGGAATAGTTAGAGTTGTTGCTGTAGATTGGACCAACAGAAAAGTTTGGAACGGTGGTTTCAGTATCCGGCTGCTAGCGCAGACCTAGGGATTGCACATAACACAACGCAACACACGGATTGTACGATAGCTAGCTAACGGACCCGATCCCCCAGAAAAGCAGCCGGTTACAGTAGTCTAAAGTAATAAGCAACTAAATGAGACGCACCCTGCCTTTAAATCCATTAAATCCGCGTTACGCTACGAGGATTTAAAATCCTACAATTTGCATGTAGTTTTAAATCCGAATATTAAACGGATTTAAATGTATCTCTGCTCTGATTAGCTTGTAGTATAAGTAAGTGGCGTGCAGTCACTGGCGGTGCCAGACTTCGATTTCGGGGGGGGGGGGCGAAGAAATTTTTTCACTTTTTATAACAGCGTTTTTCAGCTTTAAGCTATCTTGTTATAGACGCAGCCATATCAAGGGCAATGAATTGAGTCTGTTTGTAGTAAAAACCAGTGGTGTACCCAGGAAAAACTGGAGAACTTTTCAATTTTTAGGCTGAATTTGGTCAACTGCAGACGTATCAGGAATTTTTTCCGACAGGAAAATAAAACACATGATGGGAACTTCACATCATACAGTGTATTACACAATTAAATGCAGCATAGTATACTCGTGTAAACATGCAAATGCAGCATAATGTACCTAGGTAATATATATATATATATATATATATATATATATATATATATATATATATATATATATATAAAACTCTATGCAATAATTCTGAGAAAATTGGCTAAATCGACCCCCAAGTGGCCAAATTTGCACTTTTGTCTCCGATTTTTTTCTAATTTCCAGATATGTTAGACATGTGCGAGACAAGTTATTTAAAGCAAACCGGAGCTCTCTACCATGTTCTAGTGCTGAGATATGCTCATTTTTCGATTTTTTGACTTTTTCAAATTTTGGCTTTTTGGCCGACAGTCTTCAACGGCTCATATTCCACGTAATCATCACTGAAACTTTTTAATTTTTTGCACATATACAACACATATACATGGCTTTCTAATGGCATAATTAATTTTTCCCTAGCTTCTTTAGTCTACAAGTACTAGAACCAAACATACGAATTTTTTGCCAAAAAAAATTGATCAAAAATTGGATTTTAGCCTGTGGTATGTAGACGAAAATCAAAGCCCCCAAAAATTTTGTCTTAAATTAAGTCTATATGTATGTTTTCCACTGTGGTATATGCAACATGTCCAATATTTGGGGCAAAACCGGTGAAATTCAACGTCAAAGGCAGTATCCCAGCAGCGTTCATGTAACATTATGCAGTGTAGTCAACTTATGTTTTTAGACACTTTACATGCATAGAACCTGTATATTTTTACCTTAGTAATCAAGTCTAAATTACTGCTTGTTATTATGTATTTGGCTAGATTATAACTTGTGTAGTTTGAACACACCTCTGCTAAAACAACAACTTTCCGCCATTTTGCCTATTGTTCAAGTTTTGACTTTTTGCCCACAGCAAAAATCAGCAAAATCAAAGCCCTCCAAAATTTTGCTTTAAATTAAATGTATATGTACACTTTATGCTGCGATGAGTGCGAAATGTCCAATATTTGGGGCAAAACCGGTGAAATTTAACGTCAAAGGCACTATCGCACAGCATTCATGTGACAATATGCAGTGTTGCTGTTTTGTATTTTCGAAAACTTTGCATACATGAAACCGGTATATTTTCACCTCAATAACCACGTTTATGTCACTGTTGGTTATAATGTATTTGACTAGTCTGTGACTTGTGTAGTTTGATCACAACTGTGCTAAACCTAACACTTTTTGCCATGTGGCGTGTTATTCAAGTTTTGACTTTTTGCGCACACTCTTTACACAAAAGTCAAAGCCGCCCAAATTTTTGCTTCAAACTAAGTGTGTACGTATACCTTGTGCTGTGATAAGTGCAAAATGTCCAATATTTGGGGCAAAACTTTCAAAATTTGTCATCAAAGGCACTAACCCGGAGCTTTCATGTGACATTATACAGTGCTGTTTTCTTATATTTTCAGACCCTTTATATGCATACAACCTGTATATTTTTACCTCAATAATCAAGTCTAAATATTGCTTGTTATTATGTATTTGGCTAGTTTATAACTTGTGTAGTTTGAGCAGAACTGTGATTAACCTACAATACAGACTTCTCGCAACAGTTTTTAGAAAATCGAAACCCGCAAATTATATTTTAAATTA
>JASANF010014327.1:0-16747 GCA_030248245.1 Trissonchulus sp. WLG1_4 | reverse complement strand
AGTCCTACCAAGAGTACATAATAGGGAAGAGTCTGACGTGCTCCCTAGCCTAGCTAACCGGCCCGGACAATGCTCCGGCCGAAATGGCGCTTTTACGCCTTGATTTTAGGGGGGACCCCCCCTCAAAACCGGGAAATGTCTAGATTTCAGGGGGGTGGGGGGTACCCCCCCCCTATTGTCAGCAGACAGCATGGTGAGCTGGCAGTCTGCTGAAACGAGGGGATACCCCCTCTGAAATCAAGACACTTCCCGGTTTTGAGGGGGGCCCCCCCTGAAAATCATCGATTCGAGGGGGGTCCACCCCCCTGAAATCAAGGCGTCAAAGCGCTCTGCGGCGCGGAGCGTGGTGCGGGCCCGTTAGTTGATAGGAAGATGTGACCTGTTCCTCTTATGCTTTGTGCGTCCCTATTGTAATGACCAAGCTTGGATATGGGGCTGGTACTGGCAATGGATTGGTTATCAACCGCATGTGTCAACCCATGTGTACCGTATCTCTGCCAATACCAAAGTGTCATGCTCTTCACATATTGTATACTCTTGCCGTTTAGAACAAGCAGTATTTTTATTAATAAATTAAATCCATTAATCTTCCGTTAATCTTCCGTATTGTTTGGTGTTAAGCGTTGGCATACGGAGTGTGATAATGTACGTACTCTCGCTTAGCGCGTACGGTAAGAATTACCAATTAATTATTTAATTGCGGCCGCATGAGTTCGTCTTGAGACAAACAAACAAATTTTTTCCTGATTAGCTAGTCGATCAGTAAAGCCATATAAGTGAATTTCAAAGACACTGTTTGCATAATATAATTGTGACACACTGACACTTGGTCTGATATGACAGAATAAAGCCAATCCAAATTATTATCCATTAATGCATTTTCCGTTTTGGTTCATCTTTGCTGGCTTGTCAGTAACATGATGCTGTCTATCCTTCATTCATGTTTTTAGGCATCGAGTGGTTTTTTAAAACACCTTTTAAATCATGCATTTTTTTCTCCAAGTTTAATATTAAGATGTCGAATTACAAGTGGCTGTTTTTCTGTTAATAAGTTCCCTGATCTTCCAATTTATCATGCTGATTCTTCTAGCGAGTATGTCACTTTTCATCCATATACCTATATTTTGAATGTGCGAATTGGAAATAATGTTTTTCTGAAAATGTTTATTTCTTCATTGAGACCAGCCTATAAATTTTGTGTAAAATTTGTATACGTTTCGATTACAACCCAAGAATTCTGTTAGTGCATTGACGGTGGCTTTTTGCAAGCCAGGGGCTTTATTCGAGGTAATTCCCTGTACATAGAAATTTTGTATCGCTATCAAATAAAATATAAAGCGAGTTTAGTACTTGGATAATTGCATGAATCCATTTGCGCAATTCACCTTATGTGTTTGAGACCTAAAACAGCTGAAATGCATCGCTGTCGGCAGTTTTCTAATGATTATATTGCCTTAAATAATACCGCTACTTTTTGACCTCAGCTTTTGTCGCATGCAGTCAGCACAAAAACTCAGTCTAGATACAGAACTCAGGAGTAGGACTGGCTTGTGGAACGTTCTAGCTGATACCAACTTTTCATTCAGGTTGGGTGGTGGTTTTTGGGGTTGTTTTTTTTTTTTTTTTTTTTTTTTTTTTTTTTTTTTTTTTTTTTTTTTTTTACTTTTTTTTTTTTTTTTTTGGGTATTTTTCTTTTTTTTATTTTCTTTTTATTGAATATATTTAATAAATAATTGTTAAGATATTTTTTAATAGAGTTTAATTGAGGGCTATATGTCACTTTGTATATGTTATTTTGTTCTTTCGTGGGAGAGGTTTTTGCTCGGATTTGAGTGCGCTGCGGCTCGGGCGAAGATTGAAATGTTAGATACTTAGCGTATGAGAATCGAGAGTTGTTGTATGAGAAGCAGTCCGTTTTAGTTGAAATGAAAGTTAGTAGAAAGTGTTTAGCTAGGTGTAGTGAGTTGGAGAGTGTATTTATGGTTAGGATTGAGGGAGCTCGCGAAGAGTTTCTCGAATGAGAATGGAGAAGATTGATGCGGCGCTTTCTTTTGTGAGTAGTTTAAGAAGTTTTAGAGCTTTGCATTGACAGAGAAGAAGGCATTTTTAGTTGGATGAGGTAGAAGAAAAGAGATTCATAGGTTAGAGGATAGAGGTTGTTCGAGTGAATTGATGATATTTGTAGTTGTTTGTTGAGTGCAGAGAGCGATGCTTAGTTATAGAGGTTTAGGGTTTTCAAGTCGGTGCTAGCTGAATGAAGGGGGGGGTCTACAGGTTTAGTATAATGAGGGATTGTGCTGCTTGTCGTGGGATATTAATTGTTGTAAGATGGATATAAGATCTCGATGAATTTTTCAACAGGTCTACAGAGGTTGAACGGTGAATTCAGTTGGTATGTCTGAGGATAGTTATCGCTTAGAAGAGATTGGAACTTTTGTCGGGCGTCTGTGATGTATGTAGTAGAAGGCAGAGTATATGCAGAGGATTTTTTTCATTTTGGATATGTGAACTGATAGTTATCTTGAAATCTTTTTGTAGTAGAAGTGTGCTTTGTTGGCTTGAGGCGTTGATTAGTGTTGCTTATGCTGAATCGTAATATTTATATCCGGTGTATATTTTTTTCAGCTCGCTGCGTTTGGATGCTTGTGGGTTTTTCGTGTGTTTTTGTTTGTCTTTTTGTTTTTGCTGTTGGTGTTAGTGCAGCTGAAATTCGTTGTGGGTCGGTGGAAGCTTAGTGCAGAGTGTTATGTGTCACAGAGCTGTTTTTGAACTAGATAGCTTTGGATATGTTAATAGGTCGGTTATAGCTGCTGGCTTTAACTGCGCGTGTGTGAATAAGTTTTTTGTGAAGGTTACTGGCTGTTTAAAAAGCTAAGGAGTGTGATGGTGGCAGAGACGTGGGCTGGCACTGGTTAATTCGGTGTTTGGGTTTGATTAGCGCGTTGTTTTGTTTGGTGTTGCGGAAGTGTAGCGTGTTTTTTTTTTGGAGTTGGTGATTGCTTTTGATAGTATATATCGATCTCGGGTCGCTAGCGTTGTAGTGTGATGGTTTTGTCAGATGATGTCTTTTTTGGCTTTCTTGAGTTACTGTTTGTTTTTGATTAAGGAGATTGCCTATTTCGAGTATAGTGTGGATTTCGTGCTTTCTTTTTGAAGCGGTGCTGCCTTCGTGAGGCTAGATGCAGATCGGGCTTCTTGATTGGTACTTGCTTTTACTAATGTTTTCTTTGGATATGCGTTTTCAGATATCATTACGTGAAGCGCGATATTTGTTCTCAGATTGAGCAGGTTTTGTGACTGGTTCAGCTTTGTTCTAGCTAATCGCTTGATTTGCGCGCTTTGCGCTTTGGTGAGGAGCTGAGCTTTTAGAAGTGTGCGCTTTTGCGGTGAGTCTTTTTGGCGTGTGCGAGAGATGTTTGGGGATGCGGGAGCTCTTGCTATCGTTTTCTGTTTTGTTAGAATTTGTTTGCTCTGGGAGTTTGTTATTCTTTTTAGCTTTGCATATTTGGTGGTTCGCGTCGGTTGCGGTTCGCCGGGTTGCTGTGATTTGCTGTTGCTCGGGTGCTGGGTTCGTTGGCGCGCTTCGCCGAAAATACTTGCTGCGCCTGTTGTCTTTGTGAGGTTTTTGCTGGTTACCGGCGGAGGGCTTGCCTTCTGGAGGTGGTTCGTGATGTGTGGGTATATGCTATATCATGTCGCTATCCGTCTGCGCGCGGTCTTCCTGTGGTCGCTGGCTGTCTTGTCTGCCGCGCCTTTGCGGTGTTCGCCTTCTCGCGCCCGGGTTCGTCTGTGCTTTCGGCCGCTTTTCGGTCGTCTTTTCGGTCTCGTTTGGTCTTCTTCGTCCGCTCGCGCTCTGCTGCTTGCTTCGGCCGCCTCGTCTGCTGCGTGGTTCGTGTGCGGGGGTGCGCGTTCGGCTGTCGGTCGTGGCTCGCTTCGCGTTGGCGCCTTCTCTTTGGTTTTTGCGGTGCGTGCTTCGCTGCTCTTGTGCTGCTGCTGTCCGGTCGTCGCGCTGGGTCTGCTTGCTTCTTGGGGCGGTTCTCGCCCTCGTGCGGGCGGGGTTGGGGCGTTCTCTTCCTTCTCTTGGCGGTCTTCCGCTCGGCCTAGTTGCCTAGCTCTTGCGTCGGCTTCGGCTGCGTGTGGCTCTTGCTGTGCGCTTGCCGTCTACCTGTTTTTTGTGTTTGCGGTTGGTTGGCTTTTTGTTTGTTGTTTGGCTGTGGCTTCCTGTTTTGTCTGTTTTTGCCTTTGATTCTGCCTCGGTCTTGCTTGCTTGGCTTAGCCCTTGTTTGTTGTAGTGCTGGTTCCAGTTTCACAAGGTTAACATATTATCTCTGAACAATATCCGCTGTCAAATACACCTGACGTTTACTTAGCTTTCTTGCATAATCTTGTGTTTAGCCAATGGCATTCGTCGTTCAAATCAGCAGCACATAATGGGGAGGGTATGATATGTCGTAACTGCTATTGCCATAAAAAACCGACGTGATTATGTATCGATCGACCCGATTGAGTCATAAATAACAGTTTTTTATAACCCAACCAGAGGTGTTTTTTAACACAAGAATGTTTCCGGAAGGTGAAACCGGTTAGTGTTTCACTATGGAGAACCTTCCGGATACGGACACGGACTCGGACACGGACAACTACGGGTACGGACACTTCCGCACTAGTATGAACTAGGCTTTAGTAGCCCAGTGGCAAACGACTTTGCCTAGTTCACTAAAGTCAGGTGCGAAGCGAAGCGAACCTATTCAAAGTTTTGTAAAAGTTTGGCACCAGGAAAATGTTTTAAATACTGCAAATAGCTAATCATGGTTATCTATTTCCATTGACGATGTGAGAAAGTTATTGACCAAGTAAGTTCTAATGTAATCCGTTACAGGCTCCATCCTTCAGCCCAGCATGCGGACAAACCGACATAGAGTATGCAGACTGCAGACAAAGCCTGTTGAACCTTTTCACTTGTATAGCATCCTACTGACGATATCAATTTTGACAGAGTGATGGTTCTGCTGTTACGTTTGTCCATCCGTCCAATTGTCCGTACGTCCCAAAGTCCGTACAGAAGTACAGTACTGACCAAAATTACTTGCTACAGACTCCGGAGTCAAAGCGGAGTCGGAGTTACTGACTCCGGAGTCAAACTATATGCAATTCTATACCTCGACTTCTGAGTCAAGTGACTCAGACTCTGTTCTGACCCCGGAACCTGTAGTAAGTAATTTTGGCCGGTACTGTACGAATGAGTCGATCCTTAGCAGGCGTAGTCATACTCTTCCCATTATGTACTCTTGCCTTAAGCTAAATACCTAACATTGTGGCCAAGCAAGGTTAATGAAGTTGGAAACGTTTGTGTCGCAACGGGCAATAATAAATCAATGGCTTGCTGACCAAAATCATGCCACATAAAAATTATCTTTGTTTTGGAAGATTGTTGGGCAATTTCTCAGAAATTCATGCCGAGGTGTTTACCGCTGAGCGTTTTCATAAATTCCAACTTTTTTTGCCAAAAAAGGACCTTGCCAATAAATTTTGGAAAGTAATTAGGCTTTAGGCGTAAGTAAACTGACCAAAATCAAAATCAATTTCGGCCTAAGCCTCCGCATGAAGCCAACACAGCCCTTTTTCCTATCACAAAATATTTATTTCATTTTTCACCTCATTCATCTGAGTGAACCAAATTTTCGCTATACGCCGAAGAAAACTTTTTTAAGGAGGAATAGAGTTTTTTTGGTGAGGTTGTTTTTTGTTTTTCAGATTCCAGCCCACCTTTGAATAAAAATGTAGCATGATTGAGTGCAAATTTGACTTTTAAATTAGGTAAATTTTGTATAAGCTGGCAGTCTTAAACCGTTTATCGCTTCAGCACAATTCTCTCGTATTTATCAACTTGGCCAAATATTTTCATGCCTTAAATTCTACCATTTGTCACTTTAGCTATTGAAAGTCGCAAAACTACAGTCTGCAGTATACTATGACAGGTAGGCCCCAAAAGGGGCAAGGTTTCTTCCCCGGTGTCTACCTTTCTTACTGCACACTTACAGGCTACACTGCGTATCACACTATCACTTCATAACTAGCTTATTCTTATCTAATCTTGATTGATTGTAAAATTACGTGGGGGACTCCATCAGGCTGGTATTAGCACACAAATCCGCAAATTTAGCATCAGCAGACGAAACTTGTCATAACGATGTTTTCCAGTATTTCTTAGCGCGTTGACACCAACACTCCAACCAACAGTGACATAAGGAAGTTAGGCTTTTAGGTTTTGCCCAAGTATGTCCATTGATAGTAAACTACCAAGGTTGTCAAAATCGAGTGAGGTTTCATCGAGCAACCTCAGAGATAATTTGTGTGATTCTGATTTTTAGAAAGTTTCCAAAACTACCTAGATGTATGCAAAACTAGCCCATACATAGACAAAACCCACAGTATGCCTTTGTAAGGTCATGTTTCATGTAGAAAAACTTCAACAGAATTTATAATCGTTATCAGAGCGATAATATACTTAGGCTTCTTAATTGTCGGGATATTTAAATTTTTCCAAATGCATGCAATATGCTCACATGACTAAGCATATATGTCGCACGTGGAACGTTTTTTATAGCTCTAGCGGTGTCTGCTTGTGTTAAGGTCAGAACGATACTTCTTGAGGGCTATAATTTATAAATTTAGAGAAGCGACAACTGTTCGGGAATACATCAACGGCATTTACTCAGCATCATCAATGTGACTACGATCGCTAAGGGCCTATTCCTTTACCGGATTAAACGGACTGGACATATTTTAGTCCGAGGTTTAGGAATGGCTAATCGGGTTAAACGGACTAAACGAGTTAAAATGAGTCAGCGGCTTAATTTTAGTCTGACCCCATTCCAAAACTACCACTGGACTAAACGGATTGAACGTGCACGCTTAACATTAGCGTGCATAGTTAAGTCCGTTTAATTCGGGGGTTTTGGAATGGCGTTTTTAAACTGAATTTTTAAACCGTTTAGTCCGATTAAAAATTAACCCTTTACTCCGGTTAAGGAATAGGCCCTTAGATTCACTAAACGTGTTCGTTTCTGCTTACAGAACCATTTTCACTGGTAGCTTCGTCGTGAGTACAGTCTTGCCCCATATTATATAATGCCTTACAAAATTTTTTTAAGTGTGACCAAGTGTAAGAGTCTGTACGTAGGCTACATTGTAAGCGTAAGTGTGGAAGGCAAGGCAATAGGTAGGTACATGTTCACTATGACTGTAGGCAAGTGTAATTTTGTTGTTATTCTACTTTTCGTTTATTTTCAGTTCTCTGCTAAATTGATGCGCTTAGCTATTCTAATATTGGCGTAATCAATAATTAATAATTGTAATTAATAATTAATAATGTGGGTGGGACACATTAGTAGGGCCTCCATAAACAGTTGCGCAGCCCATAAAGCAAACTAAGAAAGCCAGCCTTACGTGACACGTGAAAGAGCGTCAAGCCGGACTGACAGTTCATTAACAAATCAATCGGTGAGGGTTGCGTGAGAGGATAGACCATATCTGGGCCTTAAATTCTTAAAGTGGGTGATCGGATGATCTTTTATAGCTGTTGTTTGAGGGTTGTGACGGTTGCACGTTTTCAGGTTTGCCATATTTGCCCTTAGGCCTCAGGCTTAGGCTGAGGCTTAGTGCTTAGGGCTTAGGTTATCTTCTTTTTCTTCTCTGATCACACACTTCTAGATACCCATTACTTGCTGTCTGCAGTCTGCACTGTCCACTGATCACTTGGTTTATATCGTTATACGGAGGTGGAACTTGTCTCACAGCAGATCAGATCATATTTAACTCGTACCCAGAGATGCACGGGAGAAATCGGCGAACGGGGGGGTGCCCGACCCGTGGCGGAAGGGGGGGTGGTCACTAGTTTTGGCCATTTTTTGGCGACAGCCTAAAATTTTTCACAATTTTTCGATTTACAACTCATTTTGGGGTACTTTTTTGGCCGCAGGCGAAAAATTTTTCCAATGTTTCAATTTTTTACGAAATTGTGGGGCACTTTTTGGGCCATCAGAGGGGGGGGGTGGGGGGTTTTGAGGGTGCCGGATGCCGGTGCCGGATGTCTGAAAGGGGCGGACCCACTTCCCTACCCCCCTATGTGCATTTATGCTCGTATCCCATTTTAGTGACAGCAGTTATAAGCGATATTAACTCATTATCAACTCATACTGAAGTTGTAAAACATCAAAAAATGGTTTACAAATATGTTTTTGGTACATGAGAATTGAAGAAACTGTAAAATTATGAAGCCTTACAGAATTTACTCCCGCATATATACGGCCAGTAGTTACTAGGTATGTAGTTTGTCCTTAAAATTACTTACATGGTCCTTTAAGGTGGTAGTTACGTTTTCGCAGCTTTTTTCATTGTTATATTTTGTAACAATTACTGAATCAATTTACAAGCGGTCTTCTGCATATTATCAACCAACTTATTTTTTACAAACTTGCATTTTTTCAAGGGTCAATAACACTCATACCGTACACACCAACTATTTTGATGAAGCTTATCAGCTCAATTTTAGGCATTTTTCCATATATTTCATTATTTCTTCGCTCTGGTAAATAATGTCGGTATACTGTCAAGTAATTTATACATATGTTGCATTCATGTGTTGTGCAAGTCGTAGTATGCCAAACTAAGCGTACTGATCCACCATATTTTTAGTGTGACCAAAAGTTTGGCTCAAATTTCATTAAAAATTCAAGAAAAGGCAGTTTTCATAACTTCGGTGGGCTTTAACTAAACAAGCAGGCCCCAAAAGGGGGCAGGGTTCCTTCGCCGAGTGCAAATTCTGCTAAATTCTGCTTGCTTTACTCAACAGATTTCAGCTCTACTTTACTTTGTGCATTTCCTTTCATATAAAAAGCAGTAACACCACCTATATACATTTACTATATTTATTTATTATTTAGTTTCAGTGCTTAAGTGTTGAATTCACACTATAAATTCAACAGTTTTGCCGAAAGCACATTCCATAGTTGCCGAAGCTGCCTGTGATTTCAGCCAGCACGCAGTTGCAAATTTTTACAAGGAAATGCCCTGTCAAAGCAATTTTGCAGACAAAAGTTGCGTATTTTTGGGCAAAAAAATAATTTATGGGGGTCGAACCTACACAACCTACGTTACGTGTACAAATCTTCGTACTAGCGCTTTTGACCACTCGACCACCCAACTTCGATGAGTAAAGATGTTTGGTCAAGACTATGTAGAAGCACAGTACGAAACTGACATCAGTCTAGACAATCACGTGATTAGCAAGTCTGAAAATTTACCATACAAAAAAAATTTAAAATGACAAAATTCGAATAAAATGACAATTCAATACATGTGAAAAGTGTTGTTGATCATTATTTCATTAAAAATTGTAAAAAAACACCTGGTTTAAAAAAAAGAGCAGTTGGTTCCCATACTGACTTTACGTATTAATCATATACGCTGAACAACATGTGCCTGCTACTTTTACCCCACGCACAGTTGATTTCAAAACAATAGTTCCTTCTCTAGAAGGAACAAAAAATATTCAACCATTTCACTCAATCGAAAAAGGTATCGGGAAATTTATTTGGGTACTCTCAAATTTGCTTTCTTTGCATTTCCATGAACCCGTCATGGAAATACTAATCGTACTAAATGCTAGTCGTTACTTCAACTAAAATCACTCATTGTGCTCAGAAATGACAGATTTTTTAAAAACTTTAAACTTAGTTAATAAGGGCTTCATTGGGGTCATTTAATATTACACTAAGCACAGTTTGTCCTTGACCGCTGAAAAAATGGCGGACAAAAGCGTAAAAAATGCTATTTCATGAGGCTGAAGAAAATTTGCTATTTTCGAAGGGGTTTATTAAAACTACCAAGGCTTTTGGCTACTATAACATATGCTTACCAAATGTCCTAGATATAATAGAAATAAGGGACTATATTCCTGTAATGGTGTCAAATGGTTTTTATTCCGCCTAAAGGCGGAATATTTGGAAAAGGTTCGTAGCACCAAGAGTACATGCTTGGTGCTACGAGCCACCAGAGGGCCTATGCTTACCATAGGCCTAATATATAGCAGCCTTTTTTTTCTGCCAATGGGGGCCTGAAAATGCGAAACTAACCTAAAATACAAGACAAATACAATATTTAGAACCTCAAAAATATTCTCTAAGTTTAAATTTATACGATGATTAATTTTACTACGTAATTATGTTTTTTCCGACGGATTTTATTTTTCACGACCAAGCCCCCCTTGGCTGTCTGGTCTTTGACTGACAATCGTTAAATTGGCCAGCCAATCTTCTGTATATACAAATAAGTTTCTACTTTCCAGCCAATCAGCAATCCATTTATTCAACGTACATAATAATTTAACCAATGCGTTTGCAATGGGTGGAGCGATTGTCGACATTTATGCAAATTAGTTTCACCGTCAGGGTCAATCAGTCGACAGTTAATCAGTTCATTGCCAGCAGCGGAGGCAGCAGGCTGCGGAGGCCGGAACGGAAGCTGAAGATCACCAGGAGAAGCGAGCAGGATCGGTCCAATATGGATCTACCCCAAATGCCCTTTTAAGGGCAAGATTGGTTTTTTGGTTTGTAGGTTTAGGGACAGTTGCCTAGTGCATATTTGAAATGATTAGTGTTAGGGACGGACAGAAATTAGCTACGTCAAAACAACTCCTGTTCTTCACTAGTATCAGAATCCTGAAACTAGCGGACAAACAATCCACGCGGGTAGGTGCGATAGCGAACAAGGCCGGTGCCTCGTTTCCTCAGGCTTAGCCTAAAGAACAGCCTAACTAGCAAAGCCTAAAGGCTCTGTAGCAGCAGTGGAAAATAAAATCAGAGCCAAGCATGCCCAACCTTCTCTATTTTCGTCCCAAACTGTCAAAGCCCTGGGCAGTGCAGCAGCAATACTTGTTGATTCTGATGTGTCAGTATTACGTATAATAAGTTCACTTCACTATTGGTACGGTACTGAGATCAAACGTTATGACTTATGAAGTCGTCTATAAGTAGGGAATGCGGATAAGTTGCCGTTGACACAACTTTTACGCCGGTTTGTTTTGCAGTAGTAAAAGACGCATAGATTAGCTGAGGGCTACATCCGTATGGTTAATGTTGCAGTTTCTCACATAGTCACATGCATTAACTTAGCAGCATAGGGTAAGCCCACAAAACAGAGGACAAACCAAGACCCCAACCATCAGCGAGCCTAGCCAGTAGCCAGAACCCAGATAGTAGCGGACGCACCAAGACCTAGACCAACTGCGGGAAATACCAGAACCCAGATAGTAGCGGACGAACCAAGACCTAGACCTAGACCAACTGCGGGCAATACCGGAACACAGATAGCAGCGGACGAACCAAGACCTAGACCAACTGCTGGCATAACCAGAGCCCAGACAACAGAGAACACTAGCCCCAACCAACAGCAGGCAAATCCATACTCCATAGCCCAGTCCCCAGACTACAGCGGACAAACGTGGACTCAAACCAACAATGGGCGAATCCATAGCCGAGACTACCGCAGACTAACCACGATCTCGACCAACTGCGGGCAATACCAGAACCCTGATAGTAGCGGACGAACTAAGACCTAGACCTAGACCAACTGCGGGCAATACCGGAACACAGATAGCAGCGAACAAATCACGACCAAACTTGCAAATTCGCAATGCTTCACAGACAACGCGGAGGCATCAGCCATGGCTCAACAAAGTCACAAACAGTGACACTATTTACCTATGACAATAAACTTACCTACATATAGTAGAGTGACCGACTGCACCAAATGGAATTCGTCTTGATTCAAGCTGGACGTAAAGTTGTCGTACCCAAGCAAACAAAATTGTCGTACCCAACCCGACAAACAAACTTATTTAGCTTAGGCAATGTGGCCAAAGAGTTACCTAAAATTCTGACTGAACTTTATCAATGACAGTGTGGCGCAAGTAGTAATGCTGTACCTGCCAACCATATCTTGGCCAACAAATGGAGTGAGATTTGGCCTAAGCGGTAACCATATCTTGGCCAACAAACTGAGTTATTGGATTAGTTAGTTAGTTGGATTTGGATCAAGCGTATCAATCAACAGCAGGTGAAACCCGTGCACAAACAAAATTGGACAAACCAAGGCCTCAACGAATAGCAGACTGAGCTCGTGCACAGACAAAAGCGGAGGAATCAAGCCCTAACGACAAGCGGACGAACCAAGCGGCAAGCCCTAACGAAAAGCGGACGAACCAAGCCTTAACGCGACTGCGGGCAAAGCCAGAGCCGGGGAGTCCAGGTAACAGCGGGTATAGCCAAAGCGGTGTGCCCAGATAACAGCGGACAAAGCCAGAGCCGGGGAGTCCAGATAACAGCGGACAAAGCCAGAGCCGGGGAGTCCAGATAACAGCGGGCAAAACCAGTGCCGGTGAGTCTATGTAACAGCGAGCTGCGAGCAAAGCCAGAGCCGGGCAGCTCATATAACAGCGGACAAAGCCGGAGCCGGGTAGTCCAGATAACTGCGGGAAAAGCCAAAGCGGTGTGCTTAGATACATAACAACGGGCAAAGTTAGAGCCGGGGAACCCATATAACAGCGGGCAAAGCCAGAGCCGGGGAGCCCTGATAACAGCGGGCAAAGCCAGAGCCGGGGGAACTTATATAACAGCGGGCAAAGCCAGAGCCGGGGAACCCATATAACAGCGGGCAAAGTTAGAGCCGGGGAACCCATATAACAGCGGGCAAAGTTAGAGCCGGGGAACCCATATAACAGCGGGCAAAGCCAGAGCCGGGGAGCCCTGATAACAGCGGGCAAAGTTAGAGCCGGGGGAACTTATATAACAGCGGGCAAAGCCAGAGCCGGGGAACCCAGATAACAGCGGGCAAAGCTAGAGCCGGGGATTCCATGTAACAGAGAGCTGCTATCAAAGCCAGAGTTGGAGAGCCCCGAGATAACTGTGGACAAAACCAGACCCGGAGCACCCGGACCCCGGATAACAGCGAGAAAATCCAGAGCGGTGAGCCCATGTAACAGCGATAGAGAGCCCATACAACACTGGGCAAATCCGAAACCGCAAAGCACTGATAACAGCGGGAAAATCCAGAACCTGAGAGTCCAGATAACAGCGGGCAAATCTAAAGCTTGAGATCCCGGATAACAGCGAGTTTTGCTAGAGCCGAAGACGAAGAGCCCATGTAGGACAGCGAGTTTCAGGCAAAGCCAGAGCCGCAGAGCCCAGATACCTAACAGCGGACATAGGAATTTCGGGCCGATCTGTAGCCGATAGTTACTAGTGACTAAAGATGTCCTGTTAAAACGGGTGCTATGTTTAATGCCAGTCATGATTTACTCTATAACTGTAGTATATAATTTCACGCCACTATGGCGGAATTTGCCCCTTTTAGGGGCCTACTTGTTTGTATTTCGTGTTATTGGCATGAGAATTCAGAATTGATGTTAAAAAACTTCAAAGTTACCGATCGCCTAGTATGACTAACAGAAATATGTCATATTTTAGCTGAAATTATTCTTAAAATATTAGCTGAAAATATTCTTAAAATAAAACGCGTTAGACCTTTTTTGAATGGCGTTTCTGAGTAGTGTAGGAGCCACAAAAATTTACATACAATTTTCCTAGTTCAAAAAATACACAAAAAATCCTGTTTTCGAGCCATAAAATGGCCGTAAAAGTTAGAATCGATTTTAACCTAAGCTCAAATATTGCTGTCTACATTTACAATGTCTGTGCCAAATGAGATTTTTTTCGATCAAGTTTTCTTGAATTATTGCAAAAACTTCGAAAACGTAACTGCCACCTTAAATGCTTGATTCAATAATAATAAAAGTGTTGAATAGAAGAATGAGGCACCAATTTGGAAAGAATGAAAGAAATGGAGACGCCGGGAATCGAACCCGGGCCGCCTGCTTCAAAGTCAGGCATGCTAACCACTACACCACAGCCCCGAATCTCATAGGTTTCCTGGCTCACCCGCAACCACAGGCTTTCTCGATCGACCAAGAACGATTCCCAACCAATACCAAGGGTTTTAACCGGCTCACCCCTAACCGAAACCGAGGGTTTCCGGCTTACCCTTAACCGAGGGACCACACAGGAAAGAGGCTATATGTACACATTCATACCGCACAGAGCACGAATACCGTCAGGGTTGACGTGCCAACCTCAACCCAGGGCATGGGGCTCCTAACCCACCTCCGAAGACGGTTCGGGGATAAGGCTGTCCTGAGGAAACGGTTTAAAAATTAAGCTTAAAAATGTCATTCCAAAACCTCCGGTTTAAACGAACTTAATTTTTAGCGCGCTGCTTTTTAATCGGACTAAACGGACTTAACTATGCACGCTAATGTTTTTGTTGCATGTTAAATCCGTTTAGGTCTGGAATGGGTTCAGACTAAAATTAAGCCGCTAACTTATTTTCACTAGTTTAGTCCGTTTAACCCGATTTGCCATTCCTAAACCTCGGACTAAAATAAGTCCAGTCCGTTTAATCCGGTAAAGGAATAGGCCCTAAGTTAAAAGGTGTTTGCGTGTTTACTTGTTTTTCTGGCAAATTATAGCTCAGCGTTTACACATTCAAATGAAGAGTTTGGGTCAAGTCCGGTTCTTATGCAAAGAATAGACTAAACGATTGTATCAACTAGCTAACCGAGGATTGTCACATCACAAGCGGTCTCTTGCATAGAACCAAGAGTACATAATAGGAAGAGTATGACACTCTTCCTATTATGCCTACGGGCGTGCGTCCAATGCGCAGCGCGAAATAGCCCGTTTATGTACGGTTTTGAGGGGGGGTACCCCCCCCTCAACTGAAGACCCCGTACTCAACTGAGGGGGGGGGGGTACCCCCCCCCTCAACTCAGTACCCCGTCTTCAGTTGAGGGGGGGGGGGTAACCCCCCCCCCTCATTTCAAGACACTGACATGGACTTTTGTTTATGTGCTGAACTGAGGGGGGGGGGTCCCCTCAACTGAAGACGGGGTACTGAACTGAGGGGGGGGGGGGGGGTATCGCAAAGAATTTTTCTGTGTCTGTAATGGAGGGGGGGGGACCCCCCCCCCTCAACTGAAGACGGGGTGCTGAGTTGAGGGGGGGGTACCCCCCCCCCTCAGTTGAGCACGGGGTATCGAACTGAGTAGGGGGTACCCCCCCCCCCTCAGTTGAGTACGGGGTCTTCAGTTGAAGGGGGGGGTACCCCCCCCCTCAAAACCGTACATAAAAGGCCTATTTCGCGCTGCGCATTGGACGCGCGCTGCTAGGCATAATAGGAAGAGTGTCATACTCTTCCTATTATGTACTCTTGATAGAACGTAAGCAACAGTGGAGAGACTTAGACGACAGGCAACACAAACCCAGCTACATAAACTCAAAGCAACAGTGGAGTGGACAAACAGAAACTTTGACTACAGGCAAGTAGGCAACACAAACATAGACTCAAAGCTACAGCAGACGGACGTAGACTACAGACAAGCGACACAAACCGAGACTTACAGCAACAGCGGACGGACTTATACTACAGCCAACGCAAACCTAGACTCAATGCAACAGCGGACGGACTTAGACTACAGCCAAAGCAAACCTACCCTCAAAGCAACAGCGGACGGACTTAGACCACAGGCAACACAAACCTAGACTCTAAGCTACAGCGGATGGGCGTAGACTACAGGCAACACAAACCTAGACTTACAGCAACAGCGGACGGACGTAGACTACAGACAGGTAACACAAACCTAGACTTACAGCAACAGCGGACGGACTTAGACTACAGGCAACACAAACCTAGACTCAAAGCAACAGCGGACGGACTTAGATTACAGCCAAATCAAACCTAGACTCAAAGCAACAGCGGACGGACTTAGACCACGGACAACACAAACCTAGACTCTAAGCTACAGCGGATGTGCGTAGACTACAGGCAACACAAACCTAGACTTACAGCAACAGCGGACAGATGTAGACTACGGACAGGCAACACACACCTAGACTCAAACTCTCAAAGCAACAGCGGACGGACTTAGATTACAGCCAAAGCAAACCTACACTCAAAGCAACAGCGGACGGCCTTGGACCACAGGCAACACAAACCTAGACTCAAAGCAACAGCGGACGGACATAGACTTCAGGCAGCACAAACCTAAACTCCGAGCAACAGCAGACAGGACTTAGACTACAGCCAACACAAACCTAGACTGAAAGCTACAGGAGACGGACGTAGACCTTGGCCAACGCAAACCTAGAGTCAAAGCTACAGCGGACAGACTTAGACATTAGACTACCGTCAACCAACACACACCTAGACTTAGGTAAAGCAACAGCGGACGGACGGACTTAGTTTACAGCCAACGCAAACCTAGACTCATTGCAACAGCGGACGGACTTACATAGACTACAGGCAACACAAGCCTAGCTATATAAACTCAAAGCAACAGTGGACAACAGAAACTTCGACTACAGGAAACGCTAACCTAGACTCAGAAAAGCAACAGGTGACAAACACAAACTTGGATTTAAGGCAACACAAACCTAGACTCAAAGCAACAGCGGACGGACGTATGTAGACTACAGGCAACACAAACCAAGACTTAAAGCAACAGCAGGCGGACTTACGGATATTGTAACCGGTTATCCGTTTAAGGTAACCTTCTGACCATCCGTTTACAAAAACCGGTTCCACAATCCACAGTCCGCGGTTTACTATTTCTTAATGTGTAGACGCTGTAACC
>JASANF010014325.1:0-36045 GCA_030248245.1 Trissonchulus sp. WLG1_4 | reverse complement strand
TTTTTGGAAGCCCCTTATACGTGTATGCATTGTACATAGTATATATAAATTTAAGTTAAAAATTATTATGTATCAAAGTTCATATGTGCAAGGATCTTTTGTGCTTATATACTTTTTCAGGTTCTTCGAAAATAACAACTTACAACAGTTTACTGTACTTATGACACATCGCGGATTCAGCAATTCTATGTATCTCATTATAAAAACGTCTTACGATGAGTTCTCATTTATTATTTATTTCTCAGTAGAACTTGAAGCACCTTTATTCTTCTACTCTCTTTTTTCCCACATTCAGAGGAACTATATTAGTTGACGCATCGGACAGAATTTGTAAAGCTGCTTGCGAGAAACAGTTTTTCACATAGTTTGTTCTAATTAGGTCACTACATAGAAAGTTCTTCAGCAGCGCCTAATGAGCAAAACTTATGTTAGCTTTTATTCTGACAGTTTTTTTATGAATATCTGTTTTACTTGAAATATTGCTGTCTTTTCACTTGATAATTGTCTATTAATGCGTTTCTTACAAAGTTCCACTGATATATTGCGCGATGAATCCTGGTTTAGAAAGACAGATCTCTTGTCAGCCAAATAACGTTATTGATAAACAGTTGCGATAAGGTGAGTCATTTGTCTAACTAAACTAACCATTTTAATTACTGAGTTTATCAGGGGCTCAATGATCATTAAAGTAAGCGATTTAACAGTGATTAAGCAAAGTAAACTAGTGAACACGATAATACGTATTTTCATTATTATTTTTTAGGCTACCTAAATTTTTACTTGATAGAATAACAATGATAATAGTCAACACTGTAAAATAACAGTAAGCAAGATCTCACAATGTACGAACTACTGGATTGCAAAAAAATCTTTATTTCGATGCATTGGATAGTGTCTGTGCTTTGCTGACGTAGGCGTCGTTTGGTTTTAGTTTTTCTGACAGCTACACATAATTAGGTTATATAATTAGCTCAGTAGGGAGATTTGGAGTTTCTACCTTGCGGAACGTTACAACAAGGGTCTTTTCATAAATTAATAATAACTGGGATTAGATTAACTAATTAATTAACTTCATAACTCAACATAGGGTCAACAAAAATTTATGAAATTTCATACATAAGTAACTGCATATATACGGTTTAGTCGTTCTAAAAATATTTTAAAAGTTTTTCTGTCAGTATACTATGTTGAGAATTGAAGTAATAAAATCTAGCTAATCGAATCAAATTAATGATATGAAAAGGTACTATTATTAATTATTACATATTGTAATTATTGAATTATGAAAGTAATTCCATTTAGTGAAAAGGCCCCAAAAATGTATGATATCTTCAAGGGTTCTTACAATCGCATTCTTACTTTTATGTGCAGCTTTTTCATATTGATTTGATATATGTATACGTATGTACTGACACGGATATTATACATACATATAATAAGTGACCTTTGCATTCTTTAATATGTAATGTACGCATTTGCTCAAAATGACACGATTTTATCGTTATGTCCTCTGATGGTGTCTGTAATCACCTTGTGACCTCATTACAGCATTTTTTCCCACTGAAACTCTCCTCCACTTCATGGGACCGAATTTGTTTTTCATCAAATGTTTACTCAATTTTTTGAATACACGCACACATGTGTAGACAAATTGTATGCTTGGGTGTGTGTGTGTGCGTGTACTCAAACACTTGTTACGTAATAGCTAAGCATAGAAAAGACATCGCATTTTATGAGTTAAACAAATTTTGCTAAATTTTCAGTATATTATGCAACTTGAGTTTGCAACTTGCTGTTGTGTAACTTTTGCATTTCATTTCGTTACTGCAGCCAACCGTTGCAAGTTCGTCGTGTGTGTGCTTGCGAACCTACTTTTCGCTCAATTTCGGCACCTGCTGCTTTTGAGACAAAGTTCGTGGATTTTTTTCGTTTCCAGCATAATTTGTAATTATTTCTTCGTCAAAATCATGCTGTTCGTTGACAGTCAGTCATAGGACTTGGTTTAGAAAATAGTCAACATATTTTCGTGACACGTTTTGTGCTTTATTTTTCAGTACTCTTTCTTGCATTAAATACAGTTTTACAATTGTAAGTATTCACCAAGGACTTGTTCATAAATTACATTAACTGGATGAGATTAAATATACTATCGTCAGTAACTGACCATCAAATTGACGTAAGTTCGTAACATTTTGTCGATCGACTAGACCGAGATTTGCGTTTGCTTGCAAAACTTTATAAATTTAAATTAATCCGAGTGTTTAGTTATTGAATTATGTAGTTAATCTAATCCAGTTAAATATTACTTTATGAAAAGTGACCATGGGCTTGAATGCCTAGAGACTCTGTGACCATGCAATTGCATCAGAGTTTTTTCTTGCAGAACTGAAGACATTTTCCATGAAGTTTAGCCCGAGGGGTTAGTTCATTCAACTTTCTTTTTCATTAATTCTTGTCAGTACAAATAATTCTCTAAATACGTCGTCATTACCATCTCATATTTAGATTTAATTAGCTAATAATTTCTTCTTTTATGTATAATGCATTCTTATATAATGAGCTGTGAAACATTATGAAGTGCATTATTAAAATTGTCTTCTGCAGCTTTTCAAAATCTTCTAATCACTAACACTAATTGAACCCTTAAGGAGCTTCATTTGGCTTTGTCTGCAGGTTTCTGAAATCGTCTCGTTTTTTGTAAGACTATATACGGGTTTTTCGTAAGAAACCATTGTTTGCGCAGACATTTATTCTGTTGGAAGCTTTTGGAAAATTTAAACTCCTGGAGAGATGTAGTGTGTTTAGCTCCGACAAATTTTAAGGACAATTGTCATGAAGCTGATTGGATTTATTTAAATTATTTTTTATGTACACGGTATACAAACATTAACAATGAACGGAAAAATAGGTATTGAAATATTTGTGTATATGCGAGAAAAACTTCCCCATGAGTTTTCCACCAATATTGTTTTTGTCAAAACAAACTGTTTCTTGCTTTCAGTTTGAGTTTGAAAAGTTCATTAGCCTTTTCAGATAAACAATGATCAATCATCTCAGAAGGGCTTGTGTAAAATGAGCGCAATAGAGAAAATTCAATTTACAGCCTACTTGGAAGTAAACAGTCTTTCGTTTTTTGCGTTATTATTGTATATGAAATAGACCTAATGGTCATTACATCCAAATTTTGGCTCCAAACGTGCACTCAAGTGTTGAAAATTGCACACACTGTGATAAAAATTTTTATTTTTAAAAATAGCGTGAATTTTGTGGACGAGCTTATCATAAACAAGCAACAACAAACAACAAAACAACAACAACAGCAACAACAACAACACATGATATGATATGAATTTTAAATCAACACTGTCAATTTGGTCTCCGATGAGCTTGTTTACAGTTTCATCTTTCAGCTTTTGATGTTCTTATCACCATCAAGGGTAGACAGGTATCCTTCATATTTTGTTTACGCATAGAAGAGCTTTGAGATTGTCTTTATTTTTTCTTTGTTATTGTAATCTATAGCTCGTACTTAATTGGCAATGCTTTTTATTCCGTTGTGGTAACTCTGGGTTACCAATTAGATTGGTTTCAGTGGAGATTATTTACTGGCTCACTTATCTGTTTTCTTATCTATCCTTGAGGTTCTGCTTATTCGTTACTTAGACCTCAGTTCCTCACAGAACCAGATGTTAGCTAAATTATTAAGCGTCGAATCTGGTATTCCAACAACCCTGATCTTTTGCTTTTAGCCAAACGTACTCGCACCATCTTGAAAACACGAATGTCTCTAACGTCCAGCCTTTAGGGCAGCTTTCACCTAAGATATAGGTAGCACTATAAAATGCAATGCATGAATGAGTGAAACATTTTACTTCAAGCATAGAATCATGTGATAGGCAGAAAAATTAAATATTACTCTGAATTTCTGCAATGGGAAGCGCTCTCGCTATAAAAATGCTGTGAAAAGTCAAATGAAAGCTTCACTTACAACAACAAATCACGTAGATGTTATTCCAAAGCTTGGTTATACAGTTATTATTTTTCCTTTGTAAAAGGGTTGAAGCTAAAATTAGCACAGATGTTCTGAATACTTCGAGTCTGTTAATTTATTTGGTTAATTTGGTTTGTATTTTAATTTATGATTAATGAAAATGTTAAATATAAAGGGGAAAATTGTGAATAGCGTTGCTTAACATTTAAATGATTTCATTATATGTCAGTTTTTACGATTTCTCTTGTGTAATGTGAATCAGCAGGATCATCTATTACCATAACGGCTATCAAATTCAAAAGCTATTGGTTTCCATAGGGATGAATATGTCAGTTGTTAGCAATTTAAAACAGTTGCAATATGACTGACTAATTTGCTTGACAGTTTTGTGACAGACTAATATGTTTAACATTTATTTGTCATTATGACTACACAAACTAATAATTCATAACTTAATTGGCCAGCGAATTTTCTGTTGTGACAGCTTTTTCAGTTGGAAATTATATAAAGTGGTTTAAGTTGATGGAAATAATTCCAAATTAACGTTTTTGGGCTACAGCTTATCTCCAGGAAATGCATTAAGCCTGCTAATGGCTCAAAGCAGCTTATTCGGTTCAGTGTGCCGTGTGAGAACTGTCCAATGTAATATAATATGTAGTATACAGGTTTAGAAAAGTTCGATATTTATTGCTACCTCAATTTGATTTCTTACCCAACATATATGTTGCTAACTGTCACAAAGATATTATCTGCAATATCGTAACGGTCAGATTGAAGCTTGATAGTTACTAGTTGAAACAGAGCTGTGCAGTTTGCTTGATTACAAAAGACACAAAAGTATATATGTGGAAGGTTGGCCTTTAAGACACTCAAATTGAAGCATACAACATGCAGGCTCTTGTCTTGTCTCTTGCTTGGTATTGTCTTTCTCTCGACGCTAGCTGTAGTATAAAGTCTATTGTGTACTTTAGAGTAAAGCTGCTACGAAGTTGTTTGGCTCAGAGTACTGTAAGCATCAACTACTGTTTCAATACGTGCAAAGCTTCTCACTGATTAATATCCAACCATTGTCTTTCTTCAATCTTGATGATGTGTAGGCATAGCCTACAGCTATTTTTCATATTGCTGACTTTTCCCGAAGGTTACTTAATGTCATATTAATGCAAATGTGGTACTTTAAGGCAAAACTGTCTGGTTTTTGCTCCTTTAAGAAATCGTGACTAACTTATTGTTTTTGTCTGTCACAAGCAAGACTGTTAGTTGTTTTAAGAAGCTTTCTTAAGAGAAACTACTTTTATTCTTAACTGCTAATTCACAGACTTCATTAGGATCGTGTCACGACTTATGAAATCAAGTAATAATTAGGTCGCTATAATGCATTTAATGCTAGTCTTGTATAAATATACATATATTTGATACAAATAATAACTTTGAGCGAGTAGAAAATCTCAAAAACTATTGTTAGTGATTAAGATTTTAATAGCATTTCTTCAAAGGTCTGTTTTTCACGATTATGTTTATAATTTTTTAGTTATATGTTTGAGAAGCTTATGTAATTTAAGCCAGCTTATTTCAGTCAATCCATGCTGCTTCTAAATTGAACCACTTTAGATTCTACTTTTAGCCTTAAATACTTATATGTGAAATTGAGATAGTGGTTCAGTGGCTGAGTAATTTTATAATTTATTCCACCCCACTGCGCTGACACCTTGCAGCATGCTTTTAGTCCAGTTTCTCTAGCCAGATTCTGAGAGAAGTCCGATCTAAGATAACAAAGATAAGAAATAACAAATTAAGTCCTGGCTGTTTGACCTTATGTGACCTTATTTGACCTCTGTTGATTTAGTTTGATCCTTGATACAATTTCGTGGTGGCTGAATATTTTTTCGAAATCTTTGATAAAATTTAGCGACAGCCTTAGTCCCGGTTCCCACTGGGCAGAAATAAGAAATAAAAAATAAGATATAAGAAATAGAAATAAGAAATAATGGGCAGAAATAAGAAATAAGAAATAAGAATTAAAGCCTTATGCGTTCACAGTGCAGAAATAAGAAATAAGTCCATTCCAAGCTGTTATTTGATTGGCTGGGGTGAATATAGGCGGGAATTCGAAAGTACGTACGCAGCAAACGTACGTACAGAGCGATATTTGAATTGTCCAATCAGCAGATAGGAAGGCGTGGCTTAGCGTTGCAAGCTCCAACCAACGCTTCTGATTGGCTAACTCCTTATTTCTTATTTCTTAAGTTAAAATGCATTTAACTTCTTATTTTAGAAATAAGGTTTGTTATTTCTGAAATATCAAAGGCTTTTTCTGCCGTGGGAATGCCCTTTTAGTTCTGAAATAAGGCCTTATTTCTTATTTCTGGTTACTTTTTCTTTTTCGGGACGGCCTTTCTTTTTTTTTTCTTTTTTACTCTGTACATTGCTATCTAAAAAATTTGGGGGGAGTTACCTAGCGTTTTTTTAGTTTTTATTTGACTCATTTATAGTGCAGCTTTCTGTTTTATTTTGTTTGTTTTTGTTCTGTTTTTCTGCAAATGCAGTCTATAGTCTGCAATCTGCATGACGCTGAATTACGTAGATTTTTTGTTTCACATCTTATCAGTCGGATAGCTGTTTTAATAAATCCAAAGGCTCAACAAAAAATCTGACTTCAGTGTCACGAGTCTCGCGACTTCACAATCTAGATCCAGACGACTGGGGAGTTCATTAGCAGAAATGGTGTGAATATTTTATTAGTTGTTTTCCATAGGCGCTAATTGGCTGGCGATATGTCAAGCTTTGGGTCACGAATGCATACTCAAATGTGACAAACTAATTTGTTGGCCCCGATTTTGTAGTTCTATGGCATATTAGTTTTTGATTACTTGCTAGGCCACTCGAAACAGTGCTAAGTTTCACGAACTACATCTGCTTGTTGTAGTTTTTGTTTTTAATTTGTTGATGCTGTAATCTTACATTTATATATATATTTTTTGAAGTTAAATTTTTGATAAATGTCAATTCTGCAAGGTAGATTCACTTGTAGAAACTGCAGCGCAAAATTAAATATTAAGGGAGGTTCATAAATTGAGAGTTGCTTTATCGGCATCAGTACCAAATCTCTTGTGTGAGAAACGTAAATGAACTCTTTTTCTTTCTTCTGCTCCAACAGATTTTTTCTTATAATATTGTTGAGTTAGCGTAAAGTAACGAATGAAATGTCGATTTAAGCCATTTAAAAGACCGGTCAAGTCTATTGATTTTTTAGCGGTTATTTGGACTTTGACTGTAGCCAAGGGTCAATTCCTTTGCCGGATTAAACGGACTGGACTTATTTTAGTCCGAGGTTTTGGAATGACAAATCGGACTAAAAAGACTAAAAGAGTTAAAGTACAGTACAGATCAGAATTAAGGTAAAATGAAGCCGGCGTCAGTCTCATTTTTGATCGGCTTCAGTTGAAAGTGAAGCCGGCTTCACTTTATTTCGGCTTCAGTTCGAGTTGAGTTCATTTAATCCTAGTGAAGCCATTGTTCTAAACTCTGGAACAGCTGTTTCTTACTCCTCGGGGGGGGGGGCGGAAAAGTTTGAGTTTAAGAAAAGTTTAAGTTTGAGTTAAGAAAAGTTTGAGCAAATACATGCATTATATATCTAAGTTATTTTATTAACATATTCAAGTATATTTATTATTATATTTTAAGTTTTGTGAATGCGCACAAACAATATAATAAACAGTAAATTATTTGTTAAATTTTTTAATTTTATTCTAATATTATGCAAACAATTATTGAGTTTGATAAGCTGGACATCTTTATATATGAACTGAACACGTTTTGGACAATAAGCCAAATCTATAACGATTTAAGAAAGTTTCTATGTTGTGGCAGCCTTTGTCAACAAATGCTTATAAACTTCTTTGATGCTTACGTATAGTGTCAAAACAGCTGATGCCATTTTGACCTATGTGACCTTGGTCCGGCCTCGGTATATACGTACGTACGCAGTGATTCTGATACGTGGTTTTGCTGGCTAGTATAAGAGACTTTTGGAAGTCAAAGCCGCACGCAGTGAAAACAAAGAGGCGCGCTGGGTGAGTTTTATTGAAGGGAGGGGCTATATTATGCGTATTATTTGAAAAATAATTCCACCATTTTTAATTTTAAAAAATATTCAAATTACTACTAAAACTGTCTATTTGAGTATTTTCACAGACAGTGCTTAACCAAATAAATGTTTCTCATATTACTTAATAAATGAGTTTTGCTTATGTTTTTGGACTGCATTTTTGTCACATAAAACACAGTTGACATGATAGTAGAAGCCGATGAAGAGCGTCATCAAAAGTATTAAATTAGCGCGTCGATGAATCAAAAATATTAAAGTGTAACATCAAAATTACACAGCCAGCACGGAGGTCAATTTTGAAATAAAATTTTTATACCCTGCTTTACTATATAAAGTTTGAATTCCCAGCTCTATTAGCAACTTTAAATTTTAAAATTTAAATGTTTTAAATGTCTATTAGAAAATTCCATTTGCTAATAGATAACTAAAGTGGGACTTTGACTTCCAAAACTCTCTTAGTAGACGGCTAAACCACGTACATTATATTATACTAAACATTACTAAACCACGTGTATTATAATCTCTGCGTCCGCACGTACATACTGAGGACGGAGCTACCTAGGTCACAAAGGTCAAAATGGCATCAGCTGTTTTGACACTTACACATAATCATCAAAGAAGTTTATAAGCATTTGTTGACAAAGGCTGCCACAACATAGAAAGTTTCACTCAATAATTCTTTGCATGATATTAGAATAAAATTAAAAAATTTAACAAATAATTTACTGTTTATTATATGGTTTGTGCGCATTCACAAAACTTAAAATATAATAATAAATATACGTGAATATGTTAATAAAATAACTTAAAGATATATAATGCGTGTATTTGCTCAAACTTTTCTTAACTCAAACTTAAACTATTCTTAAACTCAAACTCAAACTTTTCCGCCCCCCCCCCTCGAGGAGTAAGAAACAGCTGTTCCAGAGTTTAGAACAAATGGCTTCACTAGGATTAAATGAACTCAACTCGAACTGAAGCCGAAATAAAGTGAAACCGGCTTCACTTTCAACTGAAGCCGATCAAAAATGAGACTGAAGCCGGCTTCATTTTACCTTAATTCTGATCTGTAGTGTAAGTCAGCGGCTAAATTTTAGTCTGACCCCATTCCAATACTACCACTGGACTAAACGGATTTAACATGCACGCTTAACATTAGCGTGCATAGTTAAGTCCGTTTAGTCCGACTAAAAAGCATCGCACTAAAAGTTAAGTCCGTTTAATCCGGAGGTTTTGGAATGGCATTTTTAAGCATACTGTATAAACCGTCTAGTCCGATTATAATTAACCCTTTAATCCGGTAAAGGAATAGGCCCCGTGAACTGAGTATATATTTTTGTAAATGGGTTTTTAACACGTAAAAATGTTTTTATTATTTCTTCACTAAACGGACACTTTTACGTATAAATTTTCAGTCTGGTTATGCCACAAATTTTTAATACCATTCTACAACTTCCGCTAGGTATGCCAAAATTAACTTACTCTGATATGAACCCATACACTTCCTTACTTAGTATATGATGGATTAAATCAAGGCTCACATCCCTGGGGTTACGATTAATGAAAAAACATCCCATGGTCGGACTACGTTGCAGTTTTGAACCGCAGCTTATACCTATCTTAATTACGTATTTATTTTCAGTTCTATGGGAAAAGTTCATTAATCTGAACCCCTAAATGGGATTTTTGGACTGAAGCCAAAAGATATTTGAAACTATCTAATTTGTCTAACTGATTAAAAAAGACAGTGTTGCAACGCAGTTTATGGGTTTTTTTGGTTGTTTGCTTTTTAGTAAAAGAATCTCCATTATATATAGTCTGTTGACTTTTAAAGTAAATAAATTAAGCTGTTCCTTTTTGACATTTTTTGGCAACGTGGTGACTGCTAATTTTTTGTATATATAATATATACAAATATCTATTATATACAAGTTAATCAGTTTTCAGTTGTATATTATCATTACATATATTGTCTAATGTTTAATATTATCCAGTAAAATCAGGTTTGGTATCGGGAAAAAATATTTTTGATGTTCACATAATGCTTATATATATAGTTTATAATTGTGTGGTTTGCTTATCTTATCTTTATTTATTTGTTTGACCCCCTTCTAAGCTAAACCGCATTGTAAACATTGTCCAGCTCCACGCTTTTAACAACAAATGTAAGAGCATTACATCAAATATTTGTAGAAATTTGGCTGGCTGTCAAGACTTATGGCATTTTGCTCTGCTTAAGCAGTTTTAAGATTATAAAAAACAAAAATCATGTTACGATTTGAAGAATTTGCCAGCATGTGAAGAGTTTTAAAACGTTTTTTGTTCATGTCAAGCAGGTTTCATTTTTTTGGCAAAGGCAGAACATTAGTTTAACAATTATAACTTAGACAAAAATGCGATAATTTCTTTGAAACCTTATTGCTTTCTGTTTTTATTCAGCAACAAACAAATTATAGATTTGTGCAAATGTTTATTTCCATTGTTTCGCCAAATGGGTAATTTTGTCATGAATTTGAAATTTTTTGCAATTTATTCCAAAGCCGGTTTTGTTGTACATTTTTTGAAAAAACTGAGATATAAAGATGCATAAATTCAGTTTGTTGCGTATTTATTGTGTGGATCTAAAGTCTGACCAGAAATTGCTGAACCCTTAGACTAGACAGGTGACGTGATTTTTGTGACTACTCTCTGTACTCTTACTGCTTGCAGTTTGTTCTTTTCGTAATGAAATCGCTTTCTTGTTTTGTTTCTGTTTGTCTCAAGGTCCAGCATTTTTTGGCCAGTCTTTAGTATTCGTTACTCCTTTTCTATAAATATGCAATGGTTTTGTATCAGACAAATACGTGACAACTTCCACATCAAAACTTGGCAAGTATTTTACAATCAGCTGGACGCATAATCTGCTAATCTTATCGAGATTACACCATAGTGTCTCACTCGTATAGAAGACCAGTGAGACACTATTATGTACTCTTGTTGCTATAGTTCAAACAAAGATGTGTCATAAATTTTTGTTAGGCTAGTGTTTGTGTAGGAGTATGTTGTCTCCACATCTCCGGTCCTGGAGTGTCAAAGCTTTTAGATCTAATTTATAAACTATTTTTTCCAACGTTGCTAACGCCTGACAATCTCTATAATGCCTTTATATACATGCATACCTTCAGCTTGAGAAGTTTCATATATTAGAACTCAGAACCTCACAGAAAAGTCGCTGACATTTTTCACTCAGAGAATCCGGCGCCTTTGAGACTGGAAGCCCACTTTCCGTGATTATAATTGAGCAGCTCAGTAAAAGGTTTAACACTCTTGACTCTTTGACGGATATATTTGACTTTTTTTCCTGTCTTTCACTTGACACTTTTCTGGCTCTTACTTTTTTCCATCTCTTCAATTCAGTCAAAATTTGTTATTTTTGTGGTCATCAGAATTTTAGCAGAATCGCATAGAGTGGTTGAAATTTGTCATTAGCGATAAATCTTTCTTAGGTCATCGTCGTATGAAATTGGCATTTATTTTCAATTAAAATTTTCTATTTCATTCGCGTAGTACAAAATTGGACACCTGTCTTAACCCCGACGAATGTGTTTTTGATATTATCGAGCAAATGTTTCAGTTTTTGCATACAACCAGAGTTTTACAAACTAGATCGGCTGTGTTCATAGTCTGTCGCATTCCTACAAAAATGAAGAACATATTAAACGTTATGACTCCACATACTGACACGTTAAAACCAGTCAAAACAAGCGTTTTTGAAACAGAACATGGGAACAAAACATGTCAAGCTTTCTAAATACTTTCAACTACATTACTTTGTTTTGGTCTTAAACAGCGTTTACCCAGACTGACACTACCTGCGTTTCTTTCTTCAGTCTTTCATTTATACGAAAAGCCTAGAAGTTTAACCAGACTGTAATCATAACCTACATGGGACATGCGACTTTTTTCTGTGCAATTTTTTCCGTAGCCTTCAAACCAGATAAACATGCCAAACCCAGCTGTATAAACTAACCACATCCTAGCAATTTTGTAACTACTAATTGATATGTTTATTTATCTGATCCATTAGCCTGAGTAAACATCATTTTTGACATGTGACAGACATTTGCATTCAGACTTCTCGCGATAACAATTTAAGCACAAAGTAAAGCATCCTTTTACTTGATTCTATCTAGATAAAGTAATTTCGTCTGTTTCCTGTTTTGTCGATTTATACTCTGGTTGAGCAAAATATATAAGTGCGAATCGACCTTAAAAATTCATTTTTTTACTAAATAAGACAGTAAAGATTAAGCATTAATACATACAAATACCAACGATATAGTTTTCTGCTAAACCTGTTGCGATTTACTGCTTATGTACGCTTGTTTTACTACTGAAAATTAGCACGTGTCAAGTCAAGTAACAAATTGTCAGTATTTTTTCTAACTACTGGTGCTGTTCTCGACAAGTTGACGTTCTTTACTGACGCCATTCTATTATGTTGTTTGTAAAGTTAATTGCATTAATTAGCAGATACTAGAATTTGCTGTCAAAATCAGTTATTCTACCGACAGTGTTGTCGTAACTCTATATAAACTGGAAGCAGATAAGGAAATATTTCATATCAATATGCTGTTTTAGCCTAAATGAGTGCATCTTAACTGTATTTGGTTAATATTCCATATTACTTATTATCTATTGGTATACTTTGATACCAATCCCAATGCATATTCGCAACTGTCTTTTGGTTGACATGGGTCCGATTGACACGACGCCCTTGAACGCTGACTGGAAGGCGTGTTTGCGTCGTAAAGCTCGACACAGTGACAGTGCTTTGCTAGAGGTGTGTTTTGCCAAAGGGTATAAATATAAGGCATTTTATACTCTGTTTGTGCTACTTTTCTGCTACTCTGGGCCTTTTCATAAATTATATTAACTTTATTAGATTAACTAGATCAATTCCGTAATTCAACATAAGATTAACGAAAGTTTCCAAAAGGATGAAACCGTATCATCTCCATTTGCTTGCACAATTTTATGAATTCAAGTTAATCCTATGTTGAGCTATGCCGTTAATCTAGTTAATCTGATCTAGTTAATATTGATTTATGACAAGGCCTTTTGACATTACTCTATAGTCATCCAGTCGAATGGTTTCCATAGTGACAATAACAAAATTGTTTATATAAGTATCTGTGATTTCCTCCGTCATTCATTCTTTTTCTGCTTCAGCTGTCAACCAGTTCCCGTTTTTCCCTGTTCTGGTCCACGACCACTTCGGCCACCGGGCTGCCCACCGTCGAGCCTGAACCAATCAGATCTCGCTCTTCTTCCTTCTGGAAAAAGGTACCACTAAATTATCTGTAATACAGTTTGATTGGATTAAAGTTGTGTTATTTTTTCTTAAGAAATTGATCACTATGCTCATTTATTGTGCATTTTACATGTCTAGTAGGCACACACATTTGAGCATTTTTGTTTATTTCGATATATTTACATATTCATTTTTATTATTTGTATAATGATGCTAACTCATTTTGTATTTCTACGATAAGCTATTTGTTGTAAAGCCTTTTCTTTTTGTTTCATAACATTTATTAAATTGTTGCAGCACCGTGGCTCAGTGCAAGACGGAACCTGCCAAAAAGAAGATTGTGACGAAGACATATCTGTGATTACCGTACGTAACGTAAGGCCCTCTATTTACAACTAACATTATCTCGTATGTTACATACAAGCCAATAACAAGCACAGGCCAAATATTAGTTGACATTTGGCATATTCTATAACCTATATTTTACATTTTTAAGTATGAATTCTGGAGATTTGTCTCTAGCTATATTTTCAACTGGTACGATTTTTGTTGGTCTCAAGAAGAGCACCGAAAGAGTTGACAAAAATTGAATAAAGGAGGCTTTAATTTTGCCTGTTTGTAGTTGAGATGAAGTTTCATGAGTTATTGCCAGAACAATGTTAAATCCATTTTAGGAACTGGCCCTTGGTTGCCGTTCATTTGTACCGTAACAATTGTACAGTAATGTGCTTGGGTGTTTCAGGTGAACGACGGTGCCCGGTTCTCCCTGTCCGATTTGAACGAGGACCAGATCCTAAACCAAGTGCCCCTCCTCGAATTCCCGGTCTTCGAATTAGCCCTCAGATCTCCAAAAACGCTGCTTTCCAAGGTAAAATCTGCAATATACCGCACATTAGCTATTGATGTGTTTCATAATGCTGACAGATAAATCAAGGGCAATTATTGCACCAATTGTTTTTGGACATACATAACTGCACTAAGATATGAGTGGACCTGGTCGGATCGATTATTATGTGAGGCCAAGTCAAGTCGGGTCGTGTGAAGGTTTCACGACCTGTATTTTTAACAGGACTTTTACCCGTTCTATACCTACCAGTTTTCTTCCTTTAATTAATAAGTATCTTTCACTAACTAGTTTTGTTTTTGTTTCAGGTCGCTTATAGGATATTTACGGAACGCCAATTATTTTCAATATTTCGAATATCATATAGGAAGTTCTTCAGCTTTTTCCATGCCTTAGAAAGTGGATATTGGGATATTCCTTGTAAGATTTTTAATCTTTCTGTTTCTTTTACTTATTTTATTGAATAAAGTGTAATGTAAGAAAGTAGAGTGCGAATTGCTGTTTTTGTACTAAAGCAGCTAGCGATACATGATTATGTTCAGGTCCTATGTATAATAACTTAACTAAGATATAAGCAATTATATAAGCGATACTAAAATAAACTTATTTCCTCCGGTCTACCGCTTCTATTTGTTTTTGACTTTATCTTTCAGACCATAACAAAATCCACGCGTGCGACGTAATGCAAGTCCTGTACTATCTGACCGTCCAAAGGTGCCCACTCGTCTGCGAGACTAGAGCTAACGACCAAAGTCAGTTTAGAAGATTTGTTCTCATTAATCTGCCAAAAAATGCTGATCACTGAGAGAAAACAGGTGGCGTCTACTTTAGCATCTACTGCTGTACTCTTGATGCTTGCAACTCTTTCTATTCGTAATGAAGTAACATACTGAAGGTGTTCGACATTTTTGGTCAGAATTTTGTATTTTGTATATATATTTGCATATATTTGTCTTTACTGCAAAATCATTTCGTTGCACTTGCGTGCGTAATGTTATCTTATGTGTATATAAGGCATTAGGATAATTTTTTAATGCCATAATTGTACAATGTTTTGTTTTTGTTCAGGTCTTTGTACAGTGCTTTCCTCCCTTGAGCTCATGGCCTTGTATACGGCGGCCGCTATGCACGATTTCGATCACCCGGGAAGAACAAACGCGTTTCTCGTCTCCACCAAAGATCCCAAAGTAGGATTACCCCCGCCTCAGTATACAATAATGTTTCTGCATGCAATAATTTTTTGGCTGAATTTGTATGGGCTGCGACGGAAGTTTGAACTACTAATTGTTTTTAGTATCTAAGAATATGTTTTAATTAACAATTATTTTTTATGTTTTCATGTTTTTATGTTCTTATGTTGATTTGAATTCAATTTCAGTGCATTCATAAAGTATATGTGCATTTTTTTGTATCGGTTTCGATAGGATAGTAATAAAAAAAGTATTTTTATAGTATTTTTTTATATAATTATAATATATATTTTATTATATGTGTAATAGAGCTGTAGCCCCCGGGAAAAAAAAAGGGAGGTGGGGGGGGGTGGGGGGTCAAGCGGGTGGGGGGGGGGGAATTTGGGTGAATTTTGTAAAAAAGGTGTTTTGTGGGGGAGAATATATTTTAATTTTAATATTGTAGTTTTTTCTTTATTAAATTCGCATGTACTTTAATATATAACTTTAGGTGAGTGTGGTGTGTGGGGTATTTTATGTTTTTTATTGATTTGTAGTAATAAATTTTTTCGATCGGATCGCGATCCGAAATTTTGAAGCGATCGTCCGGCGATCGATCCGGAAATGAGGATCCGCGTCCCATCCGACCCCCGGATCGGTCGATCCGATCCGATCCGGCGATCCGATCCACATTCATAAAGTTTATACGGTTTTATTGATAGTAAGTAAAGCAACTTGTTTTGACAAGATTAGATCGCGTGCTAGTTAACAACCAAGCTTTTCTAAGCGCAGTCCAGACACGTCTTTGCGTAAAGTATATGTTAATCGTGGTGTTGCAGGCCATATTGTACAATGACCGCTCAGTGTTGGAGAACCACCACGTGGCGGCGGCGTGGCGTTTACTGAATCGACCCGAAAACAACTGGGTGGCGGCCCTGGACGACGCAGAGTACAAACGATTTCGATACCTGATCATTGAAGCCGTGCTCGCCACTGACCTTAAACGCCACTTTGATATTCTCGCTGAATTTAATGCTAAAGTTAGTACTGTTGTATGCGTTCAAAGTTGAAAGTTTGTGTAATGCATGCGGTCCCATTAGATATTCATCAGTGGCCCAGAAGTTTATATGGTTGAGCGCTGGTCTGCAGATTTAAAGATTGATATAAAGGTCATAGGGTGATTGGATTCTAGCGTGAATCATTCCGATGTTGTTGTTGTCCAGTAAGAATCTTTAAATTTGAATTTCTTTGAATTTCTGAACCATCTTGACACTGTATTCGAGCGGTTTGGTGTTTTTAGTTTTGCTTCTGCATATGATTCAGCTTAATAGGTGAGACAATTAACGCCTTATTTTCAAAAGTTTTCCTTTATTTTTTCATATTTGGTTGAATTATTTGTTACTGTTGTTCTAGATGTCAGAAGAGATCGACTGGGAAAGCGAAGCGGACAAGCTGTTGATTGGTCAAGTTTGCATCAAATTGGCCGACATCAACTCCCCAATGCGACCGGAGAAGATGCATAAGGAATGGACAAGACGCATTTGTGAAGAATTCTATCTACAGGTAATGTTTGTAGGTGCTGTAGCTGTAGTAGTGTTACATATAAAGCAAACTAAAGAAACAGAACAGGTCTATGTGAAAAACTTTAGAAGCATATTATACATTGTGTACACATAGGCCCTGTCGGATGTCGATTCAAACTTATAAACAGTTGTATGTCCGTTCATCCAGGAAAACTACAAAGTAATCTTTCGAAAATTTGATCTTCTACACTACTAGTGACGTGATTCGTTCGTAATTTTGCCGACTGAACAGACATACGGCTGTAAGTATGAATCAACCCTAATGGAACAGTCAGCGTCGTCATTCGCTTAATAAGCGACAAATTCATTGAAACCGTCGTTCACTTGACTGGACCATTGAATTGTGTCTATTTCAGGGTGAGGAGGAGCGGGCGCGCGGCATGCCGATCTCAGCTTATATGGATCGGAACAACGCTCAGGTGGCTCGACTACAGGACTCGTTCATCACCCACATGGTCTCCCCCCTTGCTGACGCCATGCACGCCGCCGGACTACTGCCCACAGATGGTAGGAGCATATCTGGTGAAATAAGCAAACGACCTGTGAGAGATAGCTGTAGCGGATAAATGTCGTATATAAGCAGAACTTTTAGCCCCATTCCCCCTCCCCTATGTGCGCTGCCGCTATAACCCCAGACATGCCCATATTGGCAAAAGCGCCATGACGCGCCTTTGTGTCGCTTACACGCTTTCGTTACCCTGTTGAGGTACAGGTTTTGAAATAAAGTTCTATAACTTTGTTTTCTTCGAAATCTCATGTAGCTTTATAAAAGGGGGACAATGTTTGCCTATACCTACCCATCTAGCTTCTGATCCCTCGCTATTCCATCACATTCTCATTGCCAGAAAGCGTTGTTATTACTTTCATTGTAACTGGTGGTTAACTGTACGAACAAATAAGCGTTTTTATGCTTATTTTGTGTGAAAACCAATTGTTTTGTGTTGTTTCAGAAGACGATGAAGAGAGTCCGTTTATGACCCACCTGCGCAGCAATCACAGACTGTGGCTCGATGAACTGGAGGGATGCGTCAAGGTCGGTCATTGGTTCCGAATTGATGTTGAAACAATAGTTTTGATTTCTAATGAAAAGTGTAATATGTACTAAAAAAATTCTTGTTGCCTTAACACACAATGGGTGATATTCTTCTTTATACAAAATTTTGTTGTCTTGGTGTAAATTAGCATGATGTTTATTTTTACATATATGCAGTATATGAAGTATAGGCTATGCAGCAGCATATAATGTATATATATGTATTTGAAGATGTATATATATGAATAAAAATACATACCAAAGAAGCCTCGTACCAGCAGTTTTTGCAGTTTTTGTCAACCTAGTAGTAAAAAAATGACGAATCTTTTGATTGTGTTTGTTTCAGCATCCTTCAGAAATGACAATAATTGAAGAAGAAGGTCAGGAGACACATTTATAGTGATGTCAAAGGAAACGGGTGAAACTTGGTTGCATTTTTCGGACTCAAAACTTAGCTGGCGTCCGCCACACTTAAGCGAAATACTTCAGCGGCCGGAAGAAAAATGCAGAAGCAGAACCGGCAGATACCTGTCTGATTTTTAAGTATATAAAGCCGGTTGGTGAGACTATTGGAAATTCTCGCCTTTGATTGGATAATAATGACGAAATGGAAATCTAGTGGCTTTGTGACTATTTCTCCGAGCTTTTATAGATTTCTGATTATTATTATGTTGAGTTTACACGCTAAGACACACTGAATACTGGTTCATCGTTTAGAAGTCGCCTGTGATTGTCACATGTAAACACCTGACATATATAAAAAATATCTATTGTTTATAAAAAACAAATATATAAATATTTAATAAATTCCTCAGTATTCAGGGTTGAAGCTTGAAAGTAGACTTTTAATGCTATTTTTATTTCTTTGTCGCGCTCTGAACGCAAGCCTATGAGAAAAGCAACTTGAATATTTATTACGTGGCCCGCATTGAAATTTATCCCAGGGTTTGTCGTGATGGTGACCGGTCACATTTATCGTCAAAGTTTTAAGTAACACAAAGTTTTTATAGTATATATGCCACTATTTTGTGGTTTTGCCGTTAAGCTAGAATAAGCCCTTTTTTGTAATTATGAATGCCCATTTATTCGCATTTTGTAAGCTTTAAATGTGTGGCAACTTGATGTTATTGTACCTGTCATATTATATATAGCTGACTGTACTAAATAATTGTATGTACATACTATATTATGCTCTGATAAATTGTTTTTATTAAATAAAGCATTTTCGGGTGATCGCAGTCATTATTTAGCCTTTAGTTATCTGTAGTGTCAAAAGCTATTAGTGCAAGTTAGCAAACTGCGTTGTAAAACTGTCGACGGCTAACGACGTTCTTTGTGCTGCAGTGACTACAACAGTGGCACAAATATGATCTTGCAAAAGTTTTTATACTGTACCACTGCCACTGATCCAGTAAGGTCATCAATACCAATTTTCAAACATAAATCTTCAAATTTCTGCTTTGGACTGAGTTGGTTTAGCAAAAATTTCCTCATCCATATCTGACATTGGGCAATACACAACTTGAAACTGGTTACTCGCAGGTAACGTAACGTCCTGGCTGGTCCAGACTACAGACTTGGGTTGCGTTGCTGTTCTCTGTTTTCTGGCCCTGAAGCGCCCATGGTCAATGGTGTCACTTTTATACTATAGCTATAGCATATAGCAACAGTAGAACTGTGGAAGGATGGCTAGCCCTCAAGGCGAATGCCATACAGCTCAAGAAGAATTCGTAAATCTAGTTACGTGTGATTCCAACTAAAATACCAACTACCACCAACCTTTCGATTAACAAGCTCTTTTGCTGAGTGAAAAGTGGTTACATTGTGAAGCCTGAATATCAATATTCCACAGGAAATATTAAACGCGGCCGCGTCTTGTTGATATACTGATTTTCAAATACCAATTTCTGACCACATACTCTGCTGAGTATCTCCAAAGTTTTTGAAGTAACGAAAAGTGGCAAAGATTAAACACGGTTTTGGATGAAAACTTGAGTCAAAAATTAGTACTTTTTTAATAGCATACACAGTCACGTGAATCAATCTTCGTATAGGGACGAATAGTGCGATTCTTGAATACCAAGAGGAAATACCTGTTGTCTGCGTTTCTACGGCTACGGCTGCGGTCTCATAAAATGGCCGAACAACTTTTTCGTCGGCTTGGAACTGACTTATTTTTTTCCGGCGTCAGGCACTCAATAATTCATGAAAGCCAGTCTGATTTTGTAGGAGCCAAAGTGGTTCATTTCACCTCAGACAGGATTCCAATATTTGTTGCGTTGTCATTCTCCTCGCAAGGAAATCGGCCGGATTTTGATTGGTGGGTATGTAGCGGAACAAACTATTGCTTTTTTTTTCTTTGACACAGTTTTCTGCAAAAAACAGTGAGCGGCTTCTTGGTTTTCAACCAATGAAGGGCACACGCTGAACCGGAAAACAGAACTGTTGGTGCTTTCGGTATTCTCAGTTGTTCCAAGACAAACTTCATTCCAGTTCATTCCAGTGATGGTTAAGCAACCACAATTAGTGTTTGTGACCGGCCGCGAAAGCCGCCGGCCGGCTCCGGCCGGCCGGCGGCCGGGCCGGCAGAGAAGTTCGGCCGGCCGGCTATGACCGGCCGGCGGGCCGGTAAAAGCCGGCCGGCCGGCCGCCGGCAAGTGAAAACTGGCCGGCCGGCCGGCCGCAGCGGCCGAATTTTTGGATAAAACCAACTGATCCAAGTCCAGAGTGTCATTTTAGCATAAACTTAGCCTACCGGATTGTTATGCCGGCCTAGTTTTGTCAGTCAGTTGAATTTGGTTGGCCGGCCAGCCGGCCGATTTTGACCGGCCGGCCGGCCAGCTGACTTTAGCCGGCCGGCGACCATCAGGCCGGCTGGCGGCCGGCCGGCCGGCCGAAAATTCCGGCCGGTCACAAACACTATATCTACCCTTAATGCGGAATAAAAATAAGGAATACTCAAATCTTACGCCGTAATGGACACTTGACAGTCCCGTTAACAGAACTAACAATTTTCACAGCCACCCAGTGTTCAGCACCAGGATTAGCACTATATATCGATACACGACTCACTGAGGAGGCAATGTCAAGACGAGTAGTTATCGAAGTACTGTGGCTTGGTAGACTTTTTTATTAACATCGTTTTCGCTTGTGTAGTTTTATCCCGTTTAGCGACTTAAGGTGGTACCAGCGTTTTCCACAGGTCTGCGTGACTGGTCAGCATTAGTTTTCAGTTAAGAATAATAGTACATTTATCAAATTTGAAACTAAGAACTATAATATGATAAATACCTGCTTGAAAAGCTTGAAATGTCAAGTATTAATTTTTGGAGAAAATAGTTAGTTTCAAGATAGTGTGAGGGTTCAACAGTTGTGACATTTACTGGAATTACTAGGAGGACCTAGAACGTCATGACATTTGGCTTGACAAATGCCCCCGCTACTTTTGAGCGCATGATGGAATTAACACTTCGTGGACTTCACTGGTCTATCTGTCTCATATTCCTGGAGGATGTTACAGTCTTTTCAAAATCTTTTGAAGCACGACTATGCCACTTAGAGCAAGTATTTTTTCGATTAAGACAAGCAAATTTGCATCTAAAGCCGTGGAAATGCTCACTGAATAAAAAAAGAGTATTCAGGCCACGTAGTCGGTCGCTATGGAATCAAAGCTGATCCTAAAAAGATTCAAAAAATTGTCATTTGTCCGGTCCCAACAAATAAAGGTCAACTAAACCAATTTTTGGGGCTGGCCAGTTATTGCCGCAGATTTATTAGAAAATTTGCAAAACTGACACATCCCAATGCCTTCTGTGAGTGATAAGACAGATTGGAAGTGGGGCGATGCAGAGTAACAATCATTCGAAGTGTTGAAGCAAGCCTTGACATCCAAAACTGTGTTGGCATTTCCTGACTTCCAAACAATTTACATATCAAAAACCAAGAGGTCCGATGGGATTGCTTATACCACCGTCCAAAAGAGCAGAAATTATAAAAAAATTATCACGACCAGTACCGTTATTTTAATAGTGCTCTGGGATTTTAATATTAATATAAATATAAATAGGAACCTCTTAAATTTTTTAATATGAATATTAATATTAATAGAACTGTGATTTTATTTTAATTTTAATATTAACATAACTAGCCAGTCGAATGTTTTTTAATATTAATATTAATATAAATAGCTTGTCTGATTTTATTTTTAATATTAATATTGTAGTGTCGGTCACGTGACACTCAGCCCGCCTGCCGTACGTATATACGCAGGCGGGGCTAATTTGCATCTTGACATGCAGACAGTCTCCAGGCTGGCTGTCTGTCTGGGAGTTGAGTCGTCTGAGCTGTGTTGTCCTGTCTGGTGTTATGTGTGTTGTGCACCCTGTTCGGTGCGACATAATAAACCGTGTTGACCTGTGTCTTAGTGCATTTCTTGTAGCGGCTGCATAGCCGAGTACCCAACTAAAAGTCGGCACCACGCCGATACCACAAATATAAATAGAAGCTTCAAATTATTTTAATATTAATATTAATTTTAATATGAATACGAGTGCAGTTTTCAAGCTAGAGTTCAGTAAAACATAGCAAATATTCAATTTTCAGTGGTACTTACATATAAGTAACAGTGCCTGTCACTGACAAGACGATAGCCTACTGTTTGGCCCGAATTCACATACTAAGAGTTATTCACATACTAACGCTAAGCGTTTGCTAAGTGTTAGCGCTTAATTTGTACTAAACTGTTATTCACAAAATAAACGCTTAAAAATTAGTGTTATACTAAACTTAGCGTTTAGCAACTTTTGTGCTTAGTTTTGGCTTTGGCTTGGAGTGTGCTCCCTGCTTGATGTGGATCCGGAATTCGTTATTTATCGGCATTTCTATTTGGTATTTATAAATCCGATTATGGATTTATTTAAATTACTATTTCTTATTAATAATATATATTTTTCTCGAACTATAATTTTGTAAAAAATGTTTTCAGCAGGTGGATTCCTGAGAAATGCAAAATCAGCTCTACATGTTTCAGGGGGCATATCGTGAAAAATATAAATTTTCAAATAGAAGTTCTTGAAGAAAAATTACTTCGATTAAGATGCTCTACTCAAAAATGTAAAAAAACGAATTTGGACAACGGAATACGGGCCTTTGGCCCGTATTCACATACTAAGTGTTATTCACAAACTAATGCTAAGCGTTTGCTAAGCGCTAAGCGCTAAGTATGTTTAGCATGTTAAAAGGTCAAGTTTGTGAATAACACTTAGCGCTTATAAGCGCTAACACTAAGTGTAAACACTAAGTTTAAGCGTTACACTTAGTATGTGAATACGGGCCAAAGTGCATTTTTTATTTTTGGCGATTAAACGAGCAAAATGGATCGAATTGGTCGGAAAATGTCGCTAATATATCCTAAATTGCATGCCCTTTCTTCCCATGGCGCCCAAGAACCTCCCCCACTCTCCCTACCCCTTCCCCACACCATCCACTAACTAAGCGCTTAGCGCTTAGGGAGCTCCCGAGGTCCCTAAACTTAAGGGGGGGGGGGCTGTTTGTGGGGGGGTGGCGCTTAATTCTAAGCCAAACACTAAATTTTAAGTATGTGAATACAAAATAGAAACGCTAAGTTAAGCGTTAGTGTTTGCTAAGCGCTTAAATAAACATTAAGTATGTGAATAACACTTAGCGCTTATAAGCGCTAACACTTAGTGTAAACACTAACTTTAAGCGTTAGTGTTAGTATGTGAATACGGGCCTTTGTCTTTTACAAAACTATCAAAAATACTATTAAAAATTACGTCATTTTTAATCGTAATAGTGTCCAAAAATTATTAATAGTAATAGTAATATAAATAGAGTGCCCTATTTATTTTTAATTTTAGTATTAATAGCCGCCCTATTTTATTTTTAATTAAATATTAATATATATAGCGCTGCTCGATGATTTTTAATTACAATATATTTACAATATTTACAATATTTACAATATATATTACTTACAATATATATTTACAATATTATTACAATATTTACAATATTTACAATATTACAATAACCTAATAATAATAATGATAATGATAATAAGCAGGTTTCGTCTTCGCAGTGATCTCAGAAACCCCTGACGTATGATATTTTCACCATTCATGTGGCTGATAAAACATATACCAAATATAGCGGTTTTTGTCCGGGCGCCAAGGTCATTACTACGTCAACTTGCAGTAAAGGGGTCATGTGACCCATCAATCGAAAGCGCTTTCTCTCCCCATTCCAATGGTGAAATTCCCAAGTGGCTGCGACCCCCATAACAAAAGTTATGGGGGTTTTAAGATTTTCACACCATAGAACACTTTTATCATAATTAAATCGTAATTACTAAATTACGATATGTGTTCTTTTTCCTCATGTCTTTAAAGGCGCCATAACTGGCCTTTAAAACGCCGGACAGACAAACGAACAGCATCATTGGACTGCTGGCAAGCAGGGCTTTCATGAGGGGTCACATGACTACATAGCGCTTCAGGTTACCCCGAAATATAAATCTCAGGGTATGCTCACGTGACAAGGTCATGTGACCCCTCATTTGAAAGCGCTCCTTAAGGTTTATATGGGTTTTGTTGTTGTAGTAAAATAGATAGAGAAAGAAATACTATTAGTGTGAGTGTATGTTTTTTGTCAGGAAAAAAGCTGAGCTCTTTTCAGCTGCTCGAGCAGCTGGAAGAAGAGGAGGAGAGAAAAGAGAAGAAGATGATGGTGGGGATATTGTGAAGGAGTTTTTTTTTTTTTGTTTGTTTTTGGACAAAAAAAAAACCTTTCAGCTCTCGGCACTGAAAGCTCATGAAACACGCCTGAGCGCCACCTTAAATCAAGACGATTGATGTCAGTGTCATGTTTGTACGTCATTCCTATCGTCCGCTAGACGTCTTTTAAAATTGACCCTTCGTGACTAACTATAATCAGCCCATGTTAGATCAAATCTCTTTACATGTAAATTTTAACTGATTTTTTTTTAAAATCAGTAATATTAACACTCAAGTGTCCTGAAACTTAAGTATTTTGTCAAACTAGTCTAAACTGGACGCACTAGTCTTGTATTAATAAAATAATAAAATTATTTTTAATAATGATTTTTGATATGAATATTAATTATTAAAATAACGGTACGACCAGCCAACCACAGGATCCTTGAGCTTCACGTGCCTTTCCTTCCTGCAATGCTCATCCCATAAACATATAAATTTCAAAATTATAAAACTAAGCCTAAGCCTCAGCCTTAAGCCCAAACTAAGCCCGATAATCACCCTGGGACTAAGCCTGAGCCCAAGCCTAAATCCTAATCTAAGGTTTTTTGTATTTTTGAAAACGCACACGCACACACATGTGATGAGCCTTGCAGGAAGGAGAGCTCAAATAAGCTTCAAGCGAACTTATTATTAGGCCGTGTTTACATTGAGCTTTTTTTCAGCTGCTCGAGCTGCTCGACGCAGCTGTTTCAGCTGCTCGAGCAGCTGGAGCAGCAGCTGGAAAAAAGCTGGAGCAGCTGAAAAAATGCGGATAAGTATGGCGGTCACTATAGACTAGCTGCTCCGTTGTCATGACAACGCTGCAGTTCCAGCTTTTTTTCAGCTGCTCCAGCTTTTTTCCAGCTGCTCCAGCTTTTTTTCAGCTGCTCGAGCAGCTGAAAAAAAGTCGGAAATGGCGAAAAAAAGCTCAATGTAAACACGGCCTTATACCATCGTTTGAGCCGTACAGTTTATTTTCCTGAAATGTTCGAAAGTGTGCGACAATATTGCCAATTGCGAAAGTGTGGCAAAAATACAGCACGGAGCACGAGGATCCATAAATCCACTAATCATTCCTATCGAGAACCAGTTACCATTTGAACTGATTGCAATTGATATTTTTGGAGAATTACCCATATCAAAGAATAATAACTACTATATTTTAGTAATAATGGACCATTTTACCTAACTTGTACAACTGTTTAGCCTACCTGATTAAAGAGCCATTACAGTAGCTGACAAATTTTTAGCTTCGGAACAACATTTGGTTTACCTCCAAATTGAAAGTCTGACCGCAGTTCAAACTTCTCCTTCGCTACAATTACGGAACTGGGTATCAGCAAGAAAGTCACCAACCAGCAGCCAAAATCATTACGTAAACGAGAATCAAAAAGACTGTGACCAGTATCTCCGTTTCGTTCAGTACGCCTATAATAGGTACAGTACTGTGCAATAAAAGTTCTGTTCGTCGGCGTACGACGAGCTTCGTCGTTCGCAAAAAAGTGACGAACGGTGGCCGGAAAGTGACGAACAAAAAATTTTCAATTTTTCACTTTTTTACACTGAAAATGTGTTTTGGAGCACTTTTTAAAACATTTTTGAAAAATTTTTGTTCGTCACTCCGGCCACCGTTCGTCACTTTTCGCGAACGACGAAGCTCGTCGTGCTCCGACGAACAGGGAACTTTTTTTTGCACAGTACTGTAAATGCCGCATAATGTACTGGTGTCACATGCATAGGCTTTGACGGGGTTAAATGCAGTGGTGGGGGGGGAATAGTGTACCTATTTTTTTCAGTAGAGCACCTTACGGGAAGCATGTTTGCTTCAAAAATCCCTATTTTATTTTTTGGATTTTCTGAGATATGACCCCCCGGAAATCTGGGATCAAGTGCAGTTGGGGGGGATAGTGGACCTAATTTTTTGGAGCAGAGCACCTCAAGGGAAGCATTTTTTACAATAGAACCCCTATCCATAATTTTGTATTTTCTGAGCTATGACCCCTTGAAAATGGGATTTTCAGTGTTTTGGGAAGTGAACGTAGGCCAAAGTTTGAAGCCAAAAAGTGCGTTATGATGTTTTAAGGCATTGTCTAGCCTCATCTGGCAGGATTCTTTAGGCTAAGCTGGCAGGATTTTTCCTGAAAATTTCGATTTTTTAGTCCCTGAGCCTAAGCCTAAGCCTAAGCGCCATACTAAGCATTAGCCCTAAGCCTAAGCCAAAGCCTAAATTGAGGCCCAGTTTGCATTTCGGTCAAAAATTGGACGATTCTGGTGAATTTGGCCATTTTTTCGGAAGGAACGGGGTCAACGTTCCTTTGTTTTGATTCCAGAAAATTGTAAACATTATTTTAACTCCATTTAAACACGCTTAGGACAGAGAAAACACGGGTTTCTGAAAAAAATTGCGAAAACGTCCCTGAGTGAGGGTTCAGATTTCGGGAGGTCATATCTCGGAAATTCCAAAAAATGAAATAGGCGTTCTTGAAGCAAAAATGCTTCCCCTAAGATGCTCTACTAAAAAAAAGGTCCACAATTTCCCCCCTCCCCCAACCGCATTTAACCCGAAATCTCCCTCAATGAGGGAAGTTTTCGTAATTTTTTCGGATACCGGTGTTTCTTCTGTTCTAATCGTATTTAAATAGAGACGGAATGTTTAAAAATTTATTTGAATCAAGACAGAGCCAGTTTGAGCCCGTTCTTGCCGAAAAAATGTCCAAATTCACCAGAAACGTCCAATTTTCGACCAAATTCAAACTGGGCCTCAATTTAGGCTTGAGCTTAGGCTTAGGCTCAAGGTATATATAGGCTTAGAAGAAGAAGAAATTTATTGTGAAAATACTGCATTTTAGGTATATATAGCAGGCGGGGAAAGAAAACCACTCCATTTTTTGGGGAAAAAACCCACCCCGGTTCCGGAACTTGGGTACGTGGTGCAGGTCTAAAAATTTGCCAGCGTATAGCACAGGCCCTGTAGGTAAACGTATATAAGCGGTATCCTAAAGGGGTATCGCTGGTATTTTTTATGAGACAAAAATTGGACCCCCCATTTTTGACCCGACATGGCTCTAAAGGAGGTGAATTTTGGAGTCTCATTTCTCAGCACTAAGAGATGCGAGCTCAAATGTAAAAACCCTTTTACAGAGGACTCTGGGCACCGTAAAATGACTACAATATTGTCATTATTTGAAACGTTTCAGAGAATTCTTGGGACGGACAACAAAAGACCAAGGGAGCTAACACGCTTGTGCTAAAACGCAGGGAGAAAAAAAGACTGCGGTCTGCACATTAAGCAATTATATACATACATATATAAAAGGTGCACGATGCACCTATACATACACATGCATACAGGGGCGTAGCCAGGATTTTGAAAAGGGGGGTCGCACCTTGTTCACTTTTTTGCTCACTTTTTTACACTTATATACTATTGCGGGGCACTCATTATTACATGATCAAAATTTAATTTTGGTTACAAGCAGGGTTGGCAGTCTCGGTCTCGGTCTCGTAAAAAACCCGAGACTAGGCTGGTCTCGGTCTCGGTCTCGGTCTCGGTCTCGGTAGGAAAACCGAGACCTGCCATAGGGTGGTCTCGGTATTTCAGATGAGGCTAGAAGTTTTCAAAGTTTTTTACGATCACGAAGATTTTTTTTACGATTTAAGATTCCAAATAGAATGTTAAGCATGGAATGGTCAAAACTGTCTGCGACAGAAGAATGTTAGTTCACGGGCAAACTAACTTCAAGTTTAAACTTTGTACGTCAACGTCAAGCTATTAATTAAAGTTTGAGCTACATAGAATGGGTTGTCTGACTTAGCGATATTGCATTTGTATGTGGAACCTCTCAAGCATAATGTTAAACAGTATATAGAAATACTGACCATCATTTACCAAACAGTGCTAACTTCGTAGTTGATTGGTAACTAAAAATTTGATGCTTTCAGCAACGTTACGAAGCGCGAATTGGGTGGCAGTTTAACTGAATTTCTTGAGCCCCAACCTCTCAACGCATGTGCAAGCATTAAGTATCTGAAAAAACCTAGGCACAATCAAATGCTTTTTGGGCTATGGAGTGGTTGAGGCATCAAACCTTCCCCCCACTTAACTGTGTCAGCTGGAGAAACTTTTCTGGTCCGTGATGATGCTCCTATTAGCACTTCTGATAGTAGCACCACTGCACCAGCACGGACGATTCTACGCTGGCACCTGAGTCAGACTGTCATAGTGCAAATATATGTATGCAATGCAGTATAAAACACTCTGTGGTATATATGCGAAGAGTGTGCGAAACTTTTAAAACATTCTTAAAGTTGACAGAATTGCGGAAAATCCTATAGTCCGGCTGTCAATCACCTACTCTCATGCTTGCGGTCGTTTACAATGTTAAGTTTCTCGCAACTTCGCAAGTCATACACTCATAAACCTAACCTGATGGTCACTTTTTGTAACTTAATCACTATTTTTTCACATTTCAAAGTATCTCAAATTTTTAAAATTGAAACTTGAAAAAAGGACCCCCAATGGCTGGTCTCGGTCTCGTAGGTCTCGTTTGGGTGGTCTCGGTTGCTTGGTCTCGGTCTCGATCTCGGTCTCGGTTGCAAACCCGAGACTTGCCAACCCTGGTTACAAGTCAGTCAATCAATGCAGCATAATGTACTTTTGTAGACATTTAAAGGTGTGATGAAAGTTAGGTAATAACAAGGAATAGTAAGCCACAGAGTTGCAGTGGTCTGGAGGCGGTAGCCCCCAGTAAAAAAGTTGGAGAATTTTTTGTTTATTAGGCCAAATTTTGTCAGTTTTTTTGTCGGAAAGATTTTTCAGCCGACCATAAAAAACCAAGGGGAGGTTCCTTAGCGGTGAGCAGAATTTGAGCAAAATTTCAATTTTGCTGAGCAAAATTTCAAAATCGTGAGCATTTGCCCCGTATTTTCCTCAAAAAAACGGGCAATAACGGGCATATATTTCGATATATATGTATTATACAATACCAGAATTTATAGTAATTTTCATTCACATCTTACAGCTGTTACTTCCCTCCTTTTTTCTTCATATTTATATTTTAGGGTCCAGTTAAGGTGTTTTGGTTTTTTTTTGGTTGTGGGGTTTTTTTTTTTTGTTGTTTTTTTTTTTGGGTTTCTGTTTTTTGTTTTCGGGGTTTGTTTTTTTTTCCGCCTTTTGTTTTCGAGCCGTTTTCAAAAACAAACATTACCCCCTTAACTCCTAACGAAGTTATTAGCGTTAGTTGATTGCGTATGCCCGTAAACTCATCATACACATTTCGCAGTACAAAGACAGTAGACACTAGACACACAGTTGTTCTTAGTTCACAGTTTACACCTAACATCCATTTGTGTGTGTGAGTGAGTATGTGTGTGCGTGTGCGCTACAGTTTCAGCTGTGCGTTCACATTTGTTTCGAGTTGTCAATTTGTAAGGTAACAGGAAAATTTTGTTCACTATTTCAAACTTTTAACTGCATCTCTTAACTGTCAGTTGCAGTTTGCGCTTGGGATTTTAGAATTTGATGCACCACTATGTTGTGGGTGTGTGTCTGTAAGTGTGGCCTGTAACGCTTATATGTGTTTATGATTATATTGCAAGCGAAAGTACAGTTACATATATACACTATACAGACATATATATCCAAGTTGACACAACTTGAATTTGGGTCGATTTAAGTAGGGGGTCTATCATATTGGACTCATGATATAAGTTAACTTTCACCATAAATTTCGGCTTTTTTGTCAATTTTTACAAAATAGACGCAACTCAGCAGGCATTATAAACTAATCTGAAGTCGGCATTTATGTCTAGTCTTTGAACCTTGTGCTGTTTTCTTTTATAGTTCTAATTAAATTCTCAGTTTTGGTCTAACGTTTCTCTTAAGTCTTTTGGACATTGCGATTATAATCGTACTTTTTCATTGGACAGTAAATTGAATTTAACAAGTCTATTGACTTTCCAAACACTACTACTATCTTCTATATATATGCGCTACGGCATTTTGTAACCTGGCATAGGGGATAGGGGTATGTATAAGTTTTAATTTCTTTCTGAGGAATAAATATAGTATTGTATACTTATATAAGCTGTAATATTATAAGTATTACCGATTTTTTGTATAACTTTTTGCATTTTGTAGACTATACTCATGAAACTATCCCATAACATAAACTTTGGTAGTCTGGACTGCCTCTTTTGTTCTAATGGTCAACCAAATTTCGTTCTAGTCAGTTAGACTTGGTGAAAGTTTAAATATTTGTTGCTTGTCTGAATTAAAATGTACAATGTGAACGTTTGTGTTCACGTTACAAAGTTTATGCAAAATATATGGGCTTTCAGTGCAAGGTCTCATTTGTGTACTCTACTATGAGCAACGTTTTCATTTATTTTTTTGGGAAATTGCATGCTGATAATTATATTTTCATTATATACATACGGCACTTTCATAGGGTGCATAACGTGCTAAAGTGCTTCATGCCCGGGGGCCGTCCTATTTTGATTATTGGGCCTTAAATGAGACATGACCTTGTTATGAAGCTGGACTGTGTTGCTGATTTTTGAACTATATACATACTGGGTTTTTTTTCGCTGGCAAATTTTCGCAATTTTGCGAAAAGCTTGACATTTTTTTCGCAAAATCTAATTTTGTTTCGCAGACTTAATGCAGTAGATTTTACATTTAAATGCTAATAAAACATTATTACACGCCTATACAGGATTGAGGCTGACGCAATTTTTACCCGTTTTGGGCAAAAAGCAACGATTTTGACATTTTTATTTAAATTTATGGAGCCGTCCTGGGCGTCCTGAGAATTTTGTGTAATTTTTCACAATTTCACAATCGATGCTCAGCCGTATTATATATATATATATATATATATATATATATATATATATATATATATATATATATATATATATATATATATATATATATATATATATATATATATATATATATATATATACCAGGGTTGGTTTTTTTCCGGAAAAAAATTTTGGCCGGAAAAAAACCGGTTTTTTTCCGGTTTTTTTCCGGTTTTTTTCCGAGTTTTTTTCCGATGTCCAAAAATGATGGTAAAGTAGTTCTGAAATGTAATCTTACATTTTGCGTCTTAGTAACTTCATTATTATTCACAGGTGACTCTTCAATGGTTATTAAGCTTCTTCTGGACTAGATAGATGCTATAACTACCATAATAGCCCGTGTTTCTGTTTTAAAATTTGTCTAATTAGTTATGGTGGGGTAGGAAGGAGTGTAGGACTAAGGTGGGGTAAGTTCGCTGTCAGTTTATCTGTTTACTGGTGGGGTTCTAAAGTCGACAGAATAGTGAATGGTTCTGACATTGCAAACTGCAAAGTGTATTCAAACTCTGCCATTCAGGGTTCGTATTCTAACCTTTGAAGAATTAATGTATATACTTAGCAATTCAAAATTGGACTCTTAATTGGATTTAAACAATTTTTGCCTAAATTCACAAAAAACGGGAAAACCGCCATATTATATACTTTTCGCCAAAAAAGGTCAGAATTGCGTCTAGAGAAAGGCTTTCTTGGGTCAAATAGAACAGCTCAAACCCCTGGATAATTGCCTAAAAGTTCTATGCTGTTGCATTCTGGTTAAATATTTTGATTTGTTGTCGAAATGTACGTGTATCAATACGAAAATTTATCCATTAAATAAATGTATAACCTTATAGGGATTAGTTTGTTAGTATTAATAGGGCGTATGTTTAAATGTTGATCCAATTTCGCTGATTGAATGGAGATCCGCTCTAATTGAAAATGCTAAAAATTCAAGTGAAACGTTGAATTTAATTTTTCGTAAAATCAAGTTGTTTTTTGCTGGCTTGTTGAAAGGAAACAACCGCTCGAGGTTACTTAAGATAAAGTAGTAAAAAAATAAGCTGGTCCGACGTCACGAAAAATGTAATATTAAAAATTATAACTGTCATGAAACTTTCTAGCACTACTTGCGACTACCTATTAAGGAAGCAGGTGTTTATAGAATATAGTTCGGCTTACATACAGTATAGCGATATAGTATAGTATAGTGATTATAGACACGGTTCATTATATTCACTTACACACCCTGAAAAGGAACGGATAGCTTCATTGCTTCTCAATAAACCGTATATTTCCATGTTCATCAAGGGTTACGCAAATATCAAAATTTGATTTCAGTATATATCGTTCCCTCCACCCATTGCCAACTAGTTTAATAACCTTCATTAGTCACAAAAACGTCTTACTTATGTATTTCTAAACGATTTTAAGCATTTTGTGCAAGTTTAACCTTTACTGGACTAACTTATAAGTTTCGAGTTTTTTTCCGTTTTTTTCCGACCCCTCGGAAAAAAACGGAAAAAAACCGTTTTTTTCCGGGAGTTTTTTTCCGGTGCCCAACCCTGATATGTATATATATATATGTATATATATATATATATATATATATATATATATATATATATATAGATAGTGCAAGTTGGGAGTCTGGGGGCGGTAGCAAGCAGCAGGAATGTGGAAATTTTTGATTTTTAGGCCAATTTGTTATTGTAGATGCATCACAAATTTTGGATGAAGGGGGGGGGGGGGGGGGGGGGGGATATGTGATTATATATATATATATATATATATATATATATATATATATATATATATATATATATATATATATATATATATATATATATATATATATATATATATATATATATACACAGAAATTTTAGAAAACCCGGCCAATGACCAAGTTAGGCCTGAAAATACTAACATTTTGAAATGTTTCTTAATTATGTCACCTTCGACCCCCATTATACTGTCTATCAGTGTTACATTCAGTCGGTGTGATGATACATGGAATAAAATGTGTCTCATTTACAGTCACTAGAAACATCAAGTCACAAAGTTGCACGAGTCCGGGCCTAGGGGATCAGAATAAGTCGGAAAAATTTTCAATTTTTAGGCCAAAATTGGTCAATTGGGGACCTATCGGAAATTTTTCCGACTAAACCACAAAAATCAGCGCATATATATAGGTAAAAAATGGCAAAAAATGACCCAAAGTCTCGGTTTTGGTGGTCTCGGAATTTGGTCTTTAGGTCTCGGTAGTCTCGGTTTCGTGGTCTCGGTCTTGGAAAAAAAACCGAGACTTCCATCCCTAATATATATATATATATACCTTACGAGTTCACCTCCACTCAGGGGTGGACGCGGATCAGAGTTTTCGACCCGCGACCCAACCCAACCCGTGGCTCGACACTTGTGGGTAACCCGCACCGTAAAACCCGACCCGCGACCCACTTTGACCCTGACCCACCACTCGGCGTAGCCGTGAAAAGGGGGGGTCGCACCTTGTCCACTTTTTTGCTCAAGTAAACCCACTATTGCGGGGTCTGGGCCTGGGGGTGTCAGCCCCCAGAATCAAATCATTTTTGCACTTTTTGGCGAAATGGTCTATATACATAACAAAATGCATTTTTGGTAATTTAAATTAAACTCACTGTTCCGGGGGCCTGGGGGCCGCCGCCCCTAGGAAAAAATAGGGAGAATTTTTGATGTTTAGGCCAAATTTGGTCAATTGGAGATTTATCAGAAACTTTTTCTGACAGGAAATTTAAAACAATAGATGTGTACGTCATATCAGACAGTTTATTACCCAAGGAAATTTAGCATAATGTACTCTTGTAGTCATGCGTAGGCTTTGATGAAAAAAGAACTAGAAATAGTAAGCCAGAGTCGCAGGGGTCTAGGGGCAGCAGCCCCCAGGAAAGGAGAATTTTTTATTTTAGGCCAAATTTGATCAATTGGAGTCGTATCGCAAATTTTTTTCGGACAGGCAATAAAAAACAAAGGGGGACCCTTGTGTACAATTTCTTCGGATTCGACCAAAAGGGGGGGGCTCGCGACGCCACCCTGGCTACGCCCTTGTACTATATATTATGTTTTGTTTTAGAGGGAGCGTTTGCAGGTGTGTGAGATGACGCTGTGGGCCCAGGAGGGGCCGTATATTATCACGCACTAATTATTTGATCCGTTTATTTTTCATCAGTTATATATACTTTAATGTATGTACTACTGTCATTTGCTCAATATTTATATAACGAATGCACACTTGCTCACGAAAGAGAACCACGACCAAATTGGATGTTGACGTGCCTTTTGGACAGCTATCTCATGGTAGGATTATTTTATTTTGTATTGTTTTATTAATTTCTTCGCATGCAATATAAAAATTATATATAGGTTGTCATTTTTTGATATAATAGTTGATAAGTTTTTGAGGAATCTGTCACGCCTGGCTTAACCTCGAGCTGAATGCTATCACTGGTTCTAATCCCGATTTTTGCGAAGTCTGAAACTGTTGGAAACTTCTGCTAAATGGTAAACTTGGACGAAAGTCACTCTACAATTTTTATGTGTATATATACTGTTAGGTTAATGTTCAATAGTCACACGTGTATAATACATTTTGTTCATTTGATAGGACGTGTATAAATTTTTACAAGTCTTTCTTATCAGTTTTATATGTTCATAATCATGTGATGTAAGCAACGTAAATTTGTTTTTGCGCTTTTGCGGCTAAGCTCATGCAAAAAGTGTGTTCTGTAGGGAAGATTTAGTTATATATTTTCCAAACAGTTACGTGCATGACTCATTTCTCGTAAGTTCCTCTCTGTTCAGTGCATATTATTTCAAAGAAATATTTGTTGTGCAATGTGTATATGACTAACTTTCTGTAAGGTTCGACCATTGGTGAGTTGCCCTTGATACGATTTTGGAAAGGTTTTCGGATTTCGCTCTAAATTGGATATTTTGTAGCTACATGAGTGCAAACAAAATGTATGTGATCAGTTTTCCCATAATTGCCCTGTATACTCAGCTATGACCCTTGAAACTAGTAGAATTTAAACATTTTTGAGTGTAAGTGATGCCACTAGATATATGTGTTCCTACGCCGCACTGAAAGCAGATAAATGCATGTTACTAACATCAAATATAACTGCATTATAGGCTTTTGAATCCTGTTAAAGATTTGGTTTTAAATCTCACCAGAATTTTTTTATGTCGATAAGAACGTGAAAAACCGATGTTTTCATTTTGTTAATTTTTATACTTTTTGACTGATAGTTATTGTTATATATAAGTTAGAGCAACGCGTTTTCTCTGCATTTAAAAATGCTTCATATCTGTCCTAATTGTGTGCAAAATTACAGCACCAGTGGGGCGTGCGTTTTGTGTCATTTAT
>JASANF010014324.1:0-20462 GCA_030248245.1 Trissonchulus sp. WLG1_4 | reverse complement strand
GCACTTGATCCAAAATTTCTATTTTCAATTGCCTGAGCCTGAGCCTAAGCCTAAGCCTGAACCTAAGCCTAAGCCTAAGCCTGATACTAAGCCTAAGCCTAAGCCCCATACTAAGCCTAAGCCCTAAGCCTAAGCCTAAGCCCAAGCCTAATTAAAGGCCAAGTTTGAATTTGACTGCATTTAAGGTAGCGCTCAGCAACAAAACTCATGTTCGGCGCTAAGCTCTTGCAAATAAGCAGCAACTCCACTTTAATTGTACATCAAAGAGACTTCAAAAAAACCTATTTACAATATAGTTCAGCACTTTAATGTGAATGTGTCAAATTTTATGACCATGTCAAATTTTCTATTCACACTAATTTTGTTTTTGACCTAGCTCAGCGAAACTTCAACCGATTTTGACAATCTTGGTATCGTTAAAAAGATCCTTCAAAAATCTAGACGTCAAATGTCTTCGATTTTCGATTCCGATTATTGATTTTTCAAAAAATCGATTTTTCCAAAATCAGTTGTGTTTGAGCGGCTACAAAAAGTGCTGAGAGCCAAAAATTTAAAATCGAAAAAATTCGACGTCTGCATTTATATTCTTTCTTTCATTGTGCAAAATTTCAACTCGATCCCAATTGGCAGCAGGGAGCTACATCAAAAAAAAAGTAGTCGACTTCGCTGCGCAAAAATGTGAGGTTTGCCCACACGTTTCACTTTTTAAAAAATTAGACCTTTCCTAGGCCTGCATAGTTCCGTTGAAAAAGTTACCAAAAGCCATACTCAATTTTTTAGGAAATTAAATCAAAAATTTCACATTTTCGAAGATTTATCAGCTTTTTAGGTTTTTCATTTTTTATTTGCTATTTTCCCGGCTAAATAACTCAGCAAAGCTTTAACGTATTCTTATGTTTAATACATCATTTTAAAGCTAAGAAACCGCGTATTTCAGTGATATGAGTAATCAGTTTGTATTAAAACAAAAGTTTTATGCTGCCGCTACAAAATCGTCCAAAAAATATTAAAAAAAAATTTTATCGCAATATGCACATCAAATGAAAGTTCTTTTCATTCTGAACAATTTTCCTTCAAAACATTATGGTCAAAAATGTCGCTGAAAAAAATTAAACGCCAAAGTCGGTTCCCCTGAGCGCCACCTTAACCCTTCGTTTCAGCCCCCCCCCCTCAGTGGCGTACCCAGAAATTTTCAAAGGGGGGGTCCAGCCAAAATTTTTAGCTGTGCTAGTTACTAAAGTATAGGACCACTTCTATACCATTGTCGCGGGGCCACGGGGGTCTGGGGGCGGCAGCCCCCAGAAGCTAGAGCTTTTTTATAACTTTGAAGTAAAATTTTCAGTGAAAATGAAAAATGTATATAAGCAACACATCGAGAAACCAGACTGAATGCGGTGGTCTGGGGACGGCAGCCCCCAGAAGCCAGATCTTTTTATAATTTTCAAATAAAATTTGCACTAAAAATGCAAATTTAGTCGTATATATACTTGTTGAGAAACCAGAGTGAATGCGGGGGACTTGGGGGCGGCAGCTCTTTTTTTATTTTTCAGAATTTTGAAATATTTGCACTGAAAATTTAAGCTATATACTTTGTGAGAAACCAAAGTGAATGTGGCTGGGTGGTAGCTCATAAGCTAAAGCTTTTTAAATAAAATTTGCAATGAAAATGTGAAAGTCAATGGTATCATGAAATCAATGACACAAAAATCAAGCTTGGTTTTATGAATACGAAAAGCCGTGATTTAAGCTAAAAAGATAAAAGATAAAAGGCTGATTTACACTTTTTATGAATTACCGGTGCAATAATGGTTTCAAGATTTTTAAAAGTTTTGAAACACAAAGTTGCATAATGGCTGGGATTCACAACCTAACACTAACACTAAAGTTTTCCTTAAAAGTTAGGCCCGTATTCACATACTAAGTGTAACGCTTAAAATTAGTGTTTGCACTTAGTGTTAGCGCTTATAAGCGCTAAGTGTTATTCACATACTTAGTGTTTATTTAAGCGCTTAGCAAACACTAACGCTTAACTTAGGGTTTCAATTTTGTATTCACATACTTAAAATTTAGTGTTTGGCTTAGAAGTAAGCGCTTAAGTTTAGGGACCTCGGGAGCTCCCTAAGCGCTAAGCGCTTAGTTAGTGGATGGTGTGGGGTAGGGGTGGGGAGAGTGGGGGAGGTTCTTGGCCGCCATGGGAAGGAAGGGCATGCAATTTAGGATATATTAGTAACATTTTCCGACCAATTCGATCCATTTTGCTCGTTTAATCGCCAAAAATAAAAAAAGCACTTTGTTGTCCAAATTCGTTTTTTTACATTTTTGAGTAGAGCATCTTGATCGAAGTAATTTTTCTTCAAGAACTTCTATTTGAAAATTTATATTTTTCATGATATGCCCCCTGAAACATGCAGAGCTGATTTTGCATTTTTCAGGAATCCACCTGATGAAAACATTTTTTACAAATGTATAGTTCGAGAAAAATATATATTATTAATAAGAAATAGTAATTTAAATAAATCTATAATCGGATTTATAAATACCAAATGGAAATGCGGATAAATAACGAATTCCGGATCCACATCAAGCAGGGAGCGCACTTCAAGCCAAAGCCAAAATTAAGCACAAAAGTTGCTAAACGCTAAGTTTAGTATAACACTAATTTTTAAGCGTTTATTTTGTGAATAACAGTTTAGTACAAATTAAGCGCTAACACTTAGCAAACGCTTAGCGTTAGCATGTGAATAACTCTTAGTATGTGAATTCGGGCCTTAGTGAAACACTTAAATTTCAGCCTGAAACACTTAAGGTGGTAGTAACGATTTCGACGATTTCCTACATTAGAAATTAGAGAAATCTTTTTTTCGAAGCGAATAGTAAACTAGTCTAAAAGTAACCATAATTTTATGAAACTAGATCAAAATATACACAAATAATATTTTATTCAGTTCAAAATGTACAAGATAAGACTAGCTACCACGTTGGCTTACTGTTTAGTAAGCCAATTTAGTAGCTAGCCTCAAACTAAGAATTTTGACAAATAAAAAAAAACCAACATCACAATTTTAGTCTAGTTTACAAAAATTATTGCGGTTTTGCTGTGAGTTTCAAAATTGCGACAAAAACGTGCTTCAAAGTTATATCGTCGAAATCGTTACTACCACCTTAAGGTGGCACTCCTGAAATGTGGGTTTTGGCCATTATTTTGAAAACGCGCAAAAATAAACATGCATCATAAGAACAAAAGTTGATCAGAAGTGAATTTCCTTCAATTTGATGTACATATCACATAAAAATTTTTTGAAGATTTTTGAGCAAATTTCGTCAAGAAAAATAGATTTTCACGGAAATGCCTTCACAAGCCAGTGCATTTACACGTATGTAATGAATTTGAAAGGCTGAAAAACACTAGCAGTTGTGTTTTACTGAAACGTAATTAAAAATTTTTGGTGTTTTATTGAGTGTGGTATAACTTTTTTGAGAACTAACGCAATACTTTCTGCATGAGACAGAAATATAGTGCGTGTGAATAGAAACGCAAATTTTCGGCTTGCGATTTTAAAAAATTGGCTCAACGAAAAAAGTTGAAATTTGGCACATAAATGCACCTTGTCATCTTCGAGCGGTCGCAAAATTTGATTTTTGGCAAATCGATAGTATCTAAAAAATTTAGCCAAATTTATGTTTTTCAAAAATCGCGATTTTAGGGTTTTTCGATATATCAATCATATTCATCAAAAATGACTTTTTGCGACCGCTCGATCACGTTGAGGCGAGCAAAATGAGCTATAGATTGTGCAACAGCTACTTACTTGTGAAGAGAAATCGCAAGCCGAAATTCCACTCACGTTTGGTCTACAGTGAATGCTAATTTGTATCAATCGACTTCATTTTTTGTATTTAGACATACTTTTACACCAGCTTGCCATTGTGTATCTAAAATTGGCCCCAAACTGCCGTTTTTTGAAAAGTCACATTTCAGGAGCGCCACCTTAAAATGTTAGTGTTTCGAGGTCAATTTTAAGTGTTTCACTAACTTTTAAGGAAAAAGTTAGTGTTAGTGTTAGGTTGTGAATTCCAGACTAAAAAACTGCAATTTTCGCAACATTTGCAGGCAACTTGAGTGAGTGCGGAGGTTCAGGGGGGGGGGGGGGTTGCCCCCAGAAGCCGGAGCTAAAAATTTGCACTAAAAACCCTGAGCAACACTCGATTTTTTGCAATAGGCTGCAATTTTCTTGAATCCTAACGCAAAACATAGAAATAGCCGCACACGTCCAAAATATTACAGTACTGTGCACAAAAAAGTTCCCTGTTCGTCGGCGCACTACGAGCTTCATCCTTCAGGAAAAGTGACGAACGGTGGCCGGAAAGTGATGAACAAAATTTCACTTTTTTACATTAAAAATGGGTTTTGAAGCACTTTTGAAAAAAATTTTTGTTCGTCAACTTTCCGGCCAAGATTGGTCACTTTTCGCGACGGATGAAGCTCGTCGTACACCGACGAACAGGGAACTTTTTTTTGCACAGTAATGTGCTACATACATTGACCGACAACACCATCGAGCAAAAAATCGGTTTCAGGAATCATATTTAGATGTATATATATATTATATATGTATCGGAAATTTTTTGAGGCGGGACAATTAAAAGCAAATGGAAGACCGTTAAATCAGCATAATAACGTATTCAGCTAGGAGATACGGCATTCCGTATATACTATACCCACTCAGTACTCACACATGCGTGGAGTTAAATGAAAGACAATAACAAGAAACACAATAAGCTGCTAAGTTGCAGGGCTCTGGGGGCGGAAGTCCCCAGAAAAAAATGTAAAAAAATATTGATTTTTGGGCCATATTTGGTCAATTGTGGACGTATCGGAAATTTTTTCCGGCGAACCCGCAAAAACCAAAGGGGGGACTCTTGTTGAATTTTTCTTATGAGTTGGCGAAAAGGGGGGGGTTCAGACCCCCTGAATCCCCCCCTGGGTAACGTCCTTGTCCCCCCCCCCGGTCGTCGACCATCAGTTCAGCCCGCCCTTCGCGCAATCCTTGGGTACGCTACTGTTTGGAGCACTTTTCAAAAAAATTTTGTTCGTCACTTTCCGGCCAATTTTGGTCACTTTTCGCGACGGGATGAAGCTCGTCGTATGCCGACAAAAATAAAATCAAAAGGGCTCTCGGTTTTCTTGTGTTTTTCTCGCTAGATGAGAACTTTGAAAAACGTATATATCATCCGTCAACCGTCTTTTCATGTAGTTAATTTCTTGTTTGTTTTGTTTATCTGATACGCCCTCTGCATTAAGTTTTAGTAGACTATATTAACAATGGATGCGGAGGCTGCGTCTCACAAAAAGCATCGGCCGCGACAGGCCGGACCCAAGTTTGCCAAAAAGCAGAAGAACAAATCTGGAAAGGATTCCGGAAAAAGAAATCCGAAAGCATTTACCTTTCGGTCGTCCGTTCGGGCAGCACGAACCGTGCATCGGTGCGTAATATTCTTTTTTTGTGTTTTTTCACGATTAGTTCATATATATATATATATATATATATATATATATATATATATATATATATATATATATATATATATATATATATATATATATATATATATATTTATATATATATATATATATATATACATTATATATTTATTATGTACTGCTATATAATCGAGCGGGAAAAAAAAGCCACGTCGATTTGTCGGGAAAAAAAACCATTTTTATACAGCTGCCTACGTATATATATATGAGTTGGAATGAATCTTTTTGTGCTATTGGCTAGTGTAGGCTATTTTATGGCTACAGGCAATTGGTTTCGTTCCAATATGCGTCTTTGAAAATTCGACCCCAACATTGCCTGAAATGGGTCCTGGAGGGCAATTTTTGAAATTCTCTAAATTTTCAGTAAAAGCCTAGAAAGTTGGAAATTTTTGTTTTGCTGAGTTAATCAGAGACTGTAGTATCCTATTTTGTTAATTCTAGCACCGTAATAAATTACCGTTTCTCAGATATGGCCTGGCTTTTTTCCCGACATTTTGACACGGGGCGGGAAAAAAAGCCACTTTTTCTATATCAATTTTGTCGCAAAGTCTGTGCTTAAATTGAGATTTGAATGTTTTTTCAGGCAGTCTACAACCAGCACTTTATATCCCAACGCCGTAATGCCAGAAATATTGCACTTGAACGCAGTGATGCTCCTTCAAGTTTTAGTATCGAAACCTGGTCAAATAAGACTTCACCCAGCTTTTTCTACCAAATTTCACAAAACTGGCATTTGTAAACAATTTTTAGTCTAAAACTTACGGGAAAGGTCTAAACGTGTTTTAATGCAGCCATCCTGCTGCAAATGCACAAAATATGTAGTGATATTTTTCAACGTATTTATGTGAAAATTGTCATTTTCATCATTTTTACAGGTTTGGCCGGATTGAATAGAAGTTAATGCTACAAACTTGGCCTGATTTAGTTTTTTTCGACTACATTTGATTCACAGTAATCGCAGTAAAAAATTCGCAGTAAAAACACGGCATCAGAAAGGTTGCTATGATAAAAAATAGCCCATGGTTTTTTCCCCATCAGGTGGCTTTTTTCCCCGAAAATGGCTTTTTTTCCCGACGTCCAAAACGACCGTTGCTGTGTTGCAATTTTACAGCTTCAAAGTGACACAGAAGATGCGGATAGACGTGCCGTTAACAGATCACTAATCAAAGTTCCAAATAGTTAACTGTGGCAAATTTTATTGTACGGAATGGCTTTTTTCCTGCTTTTTTCATAAATTTCTAATTACATTGTTCTCTTAAATGGCTAGCGTTATCGATGATTAATCTGTTACTGGCTCCAGAATGTTTAATCTAATTCGTTTAATGATTTTTAAATACGCAAATATCTATATTCCTTTGCGTTTTAGTGCCGCTGATAAAACAGAAAAGAAGACGCATGTTCCGGTGGTTGACAGAACTCCCCTAGAACCGCCTCCCATATTGGTGGGAATAGTTGGGCCCCCGAAAGTGGGGAAAACCACGCTGCTGCAGTCGCTCGTGCGCCACTACACCAGACAGAGTCTGAGCAAACCTACAGGACCCGTTACAGTACTGTCCGGTTAGTATATTGTAAAATTTTTTGCGATGATCAATAGCTGGTTTTTAAAAATTGTCAAAGACCGTATATTTGATCTGCTTTTTGGGAAAGTATCCATGAGGTGTGTGGGTAATTAAGTCTGGATATTAGTGCAAAATAATGTAACTCGTAAGACAACGCTAGTACGAGTACATGCAGAAGCTCACAACTATGTTATTCCGAAAAAGAAGAGTTTTACGATTTTCATTCAAATTTATTCAGTTCGTGGTGCATATACTGGAAAATTATAAAACTTAGTTATTACTCCTTCCCCCCCCGTCTCCTGGTATCAGATTTTGTGTGTGGGTCTTACCAGTCTCCCAAGTACGCGTGTGAACTACATAGTATAATATATTTAGAAGAAGAAGAAGAAGAATTTATTTCTCAAAAGCCGTCAGTTTTACAAACGAAAAGAATCACACACACACACACACACACACACACATATATATATATATATATATATATATATATATATATATATATATATATATATATATATATATATATATATATATATATATATATATATATATCATAATAATCCTAGAACTGACGTTCCTACTGTTAGTGACAAATTATCTGTCCGCCGAGGACAAGTACGAAACTAACCCTCGGAACCGGGCGCCTTATTACTTCTTTACTGTTTTTTAGGAAAGAAGCGACGTGTTACTTTTTTCGAGTGTCCTAATGATGTGAACGCCATGATCGATATGGTGAAAGTGGTTGATTTGGTATGTTTGGATTTGGTATTTTACGATGTTTAATTTCATACAACGTTTAATAGTTGCTAAAATAAGCTTAGGCTTATATTTCTTTGAAAACATGCAATAATTTTCAAAAAATATATGTAGTTTTTTACACATATCTCTGTGACCCTTTCCCCGACGGCGATTTTTGATAGGGCGGGCGGTCACCTACCAACCCACCTCCTTCATTCATGGTTATAGTACAGTGGCCACAAAACCTGTTCCTTTGATGTTTCAGGCCCTGCTCTTAGTGGACGCAAGTTATGGACTGGAAATGGAGACGTTTGAATTCATCCACATGGCTCAGGTGCATGGCATGCCGCGAGTCATGGGTGTGCTGACTCACCTGGATGCCATCGGCAGTCCGGCTAAAGTCCGCAAAGCCAGGAAACAGCTCAAGAACCGGTTTTGGACAGAGTTGTATCAGGTTCGGCATTGGAAATATAGTTGAATTCCTAATTAATTAAAGTCTGACAAAAAAATTGTTTAAGTCTGACAAAAATTAGTTGCACCACTTGAGAAAACGAAACATGCGTTTCCGTGACCAAAGGAATAGATTTTGACTATGAGGAGTACAGCAAGTAGTCGCAGAAGTCATGCCACTAAAATAAGTATATAAGTGACGCAGGTTTGTCTTGTCAGACTTTAGTTGGTAAATTAAATGTTATAGTAGGCAAATTATTGAAATAAGTTAGTTAGCCATTAATAATTGAATTTAATTAACTGGTTAATTCAAATTGGCGGAGCATTTTACTTGAATATACTATAGATAGATAAATATAATATATATAGACTATAATATAATATAGTCTTGAATATACTGGTGAATTTCTCTTTTTTTGTTTTCAGGGTGCCAAATTATTCAACCTTAGTCGTTTGGTTAACAATCGTTATCCGGACAATGATGTGAAAAATCTAGCTCGGTTCATTTCCGTGATGAAATTTCGTCCCATGCCCTGGCGTGAAACGCATTCTCATATGATTGCTGACAGGTATTATATAAGCTAAAAGTTTGCACCAACTTCTAAACGAACTGAACTCTGACGTTAGCAGATATGTGTAGTGTATATTAAACTGTAGGTTGGTGTTACTTTTATTAATTTGCTATATGAGCGTTCTGTGTTTGAATAGTTCGGAGATGTTCTTTATTTAGTCTAAAGGCCAATTATTTGTCTGATCTGTAAAGCAGACTAATTTTGTTTGAATATGATATTTAAAAAAATGTTTGATTGTAAGACTAGCAGTAGGTCTGTTAAAGCTCGGTTTTCTTATCAGCATAGTGTAGGCCGGTTGGAGACAATTTTTTTTTGCGATGAGTTGCTTTGGCGTTAACTCTGACTGCTTATAGACACCGAGATAATGTAGACCTTACCCTGAAAGAGTCCATACCAAATATACTAATAATAATAAAAAAGTCAGGGCCCCCTGGTTTTCATTTTTCAGAATGGAAGATTTGACACGAGAAGAAGCCATCCGACAAAATCCCAAATGCGATCGCTCCGTTTGCCTATACGGTTATGTTCGTGGCGCCCCCTTTCCTGTTAGCTACTCTGCTGTTCATATTCCAGGTAAGTGTTTAATATACAGTAGTACAAAAAATTAACAGTTTATATATATTTACTATCTAAATAAATTTTTAGTTTCTGTTTTATCAAGCCTTTCTGCTCAGGGTTTTTGGGCAAATACTTTTGGCCATTAATGAAACGGTAAATAAATAATTTAAAAAACGTTAAATGGTAGTAAAAGTTTTTGGGCAAAATCTATAGTCTGACCAAAAAATGCTAGACCCTGAGACCGAAAGAGGAAAAGACCGAATTTTAAGCAGCAGGCGTACAACAGTCGTCACGAACATCAAGCCATGCGTTTTGTCTCAGGTTCAGCAATTTCCGATCTGACTTTAATATAGAATTTTTTCACGTCGCAGCTTATTCAGCTGGTCTGAAATCTTAGTTTTGTCTGAATTTGTTATTTTTTCTATTTTCAGGCGTGGGTGATTGTTCAGTGAAGGACGTGACATTTTTGCACGATCCCTGTCCCCTGCCCAGCACAGCTGAGGGCAGCAAACGGCGCAGTCTCAGTGCCCGAGAAAGACAACTCTACGCTCCGTTTTCTGGCGCCACTGGAATTCTGTACGACCGGGACGCAGTCTATATAGACCTGAAGGGATCACAGGCTCATGCTAGACAGACCGAATCAGTGAGAGATCATTGTTTTACTGAAATTAATGCGTAATTTAGACCCAGTCTATTTTGGAAAACGTGTGCCTGTGTCGAATAGAGAGTTTTAATTATTTTGGAAGTTTTTTTTCAAAAACGACGTTTTAAATGAAGACTATGGGCAAAAGCAGCCATGAAAAAATCCGTAAGCATTAGGGTCGATCATACTGGTGGTGGCAGCCGTATGGTAGTTTAACGACAACGGGAAACGAAATATTCACGCCGCAAGCTGAGCTTGTAAACTTTTTAGTGGCGTGAATTTGCGGGCTGAACGGATTCATACGGCTGTAAGTATGAATCGACACTAAAATGCTTATTCTTTTATTTTAATGACTGCCTTTGCCTATTGTCTTTGTCTTTGTTGTTGGTGCCTTTGCTAATGAACGCTGTTTAAAAAATGGATGAAAAAAATTTAAAAATAATAAAAATTCGTTGTTGTGTCTGTCAGTTTGATGTAGCATCTATACACGGCGGGCCAGGAGCCCGCTTCCTCGCATAAAACCCAAGACCTCGTGGGGGGAAACTGCCAGGGAGTTAAGAAGGGGGGAGGGACCAAGCCATCTGAGGCGGGGGGGCAGTATAGGATCACGTGCACACATGTGCAGACTGCAGCTAAGGAAATCTAAGGGGGAGCCGTCGACCGAAGGAGGTGGGGTGCGGTGCGGAGCAACTTTTCCGGCCGATTTTGCTTCGTGAGCTACCTTCAAAAAATTCTGGGGGGGGGGAGCGGGGTCGATTTGGGGGGAGCAACCCGGAACCCCCCCCCCCTACGACCTTGTATGATCACGTGGCTCACGTCTTCCTCGTTCACTGCTCACAGGCCCAGTTCTCCACTGTCATTGGGTTCAAGTTAAACATTTTTCGTGAATCCCTCTAAAATGTTTGTTTGCTCACCTATATTTTGTGACTAGTAAAATCTGCCTTTATCAAACTGTATGTAATTACAAAATTATCTATTAGGGACAGTGTTCGGTCTGATAATTATTTTGAGTATTACTGTTTATGTATATGCCTTCAAAATTGGAACAGATTTAAGAAAAATTTTTTACTGTTTTGTTTTGTACCCATATGTATAGGATGACTGTGTGTGTTTTTAGGGATTGCCACTTTTTAATGCCGAACAAAGTGCCGAAGGCATGACTTTGGAAGAACAACTGAAATCGCAGGGAAAATTGGGCATATTCTCGCAAACTCAGGACGCAAGGTTTGTTTGCTATGACTCTGATCCAATCAGTTCAGTATTCTGGCATGTGAAACTTGCAGTTTTCGGCACCTTTTGGGTATTTTTGATTGATCAGAGGCAGGGTTTTTTTTGTGTAAAATAGGGTGTATTTACACATCGGCCGCTTAATTTACACAACAAAAAATAAAAATACACACTGATTTACACAACCCTATTTTCGCCCAAAAGTTGATAAAACCGCCTATTTTGGTCGTTAAAATTACGAAAAATCGCGAAGTGGCGATTGCGGCCTGTGGCCGCTTTGCGCTAACGAAAATAGATCTTATTTTGACCAAAAATAACAAAATCTACAGTTTATGCGGGCTTCTGCCCTGAAAAGGATTCTGCTTTTTTATTTTCATTGTTTCATAAGCATTTGAAAATGAAAAATAAGCCATGCTGAGCTTGTCTGTATGATATTTTGTATTGCCATACAGTTGGTGGAGGGGAGAGGGTGGATGGGTTAGACCCTTCCGACAAACAATTCGATCCCAGGGGTGGGAGAGTGGTCGCGCCAGGGGTGACAGAAAGGGAGAGGATCCTTGGGCAAGCAAAAATGTTCTGCCAAAATATTTTTATATGTGAGTGTTGTTTAGCATTTAAACAAGATTTTTCCTCTTGGCACTTGAAAATTTTCAATTTTGACAAAATTAAGCAATATTTACCTAAATTTCGTCTAAAAATGTAAAAATTGCGTCAGTCTTGGGAGAATATGGTCCAAAAATACTTGTTTCAGGGGAAAGTTAGTCCCCTACCAGGGAGGAGGGTACCCAAAATCTTGGTGCTGCTACGTGTATATATGTATTACTTCAAAGAACTTTGAAAGCTGTAGGGCAAGTTTCAAACCTAGAATTAAAAGGTATGTAGGATTTGGGTAACAAAACAGGAACCTGCGTATTCATATTCTAAGTCGTTTTTCGGGTGCAGTCGGCACTAGGGTGCACATATACCCTCTAATCTCATTCCTCATAATTTTTACTTTCGCAGTTCCAGGCGCAAAGTCAAAATATGGCATTTTTAAGACGTGTGAAACAATAATTTTTTACCTAAAAAATGCCAAAATACAGACTTTCAAAAATTTACACAACATACCCTTGATTTACACAGCAAATTCTTAATTTACACAACATTTACACAGTGCCGATTTTGAAAAAAAACCCTGATCAGAGGGGGATTGTCCCCAAAATGGACTCAAGGTAATTGGGTAAGGTAAGTAAGGTACATGGGCGCGGGGGGGGGGTTCACCCCCCTCCCCCCCAAAAGGCAACTTCACCCTCCCCCCAGATAGGTGCTTCACATCCCCCCACAATGTTCTGAAGGTAGCTCACGATGCCAAAGTTGTTTGCTCACGAAGGAAAAACGTGTAAAAGGTGCTCCGGACACCCCACCCCCCCCCTAAGAATGGGCTAGGCGCCCACGTAAGGTAAGGACATGAGTCTGGGTCAAAGTGGAGGGAAGGGAGTTGTTAGGGCAGGCCCAAGAGTGCGGTAAAGTCATTTTTTGTTTCAGTGATGACGAAGGCAGTAGCGGCTCTGAGGCAGAGAATGACGAAGAAGTGTCGGTTATTGACGAAGAAATAGTGTCGGAAAATGATGACGCGTCAGAGTCAGGAGATGAAGAAAAATCAAAAGATGTGGAACCGAAAGATGGTAGTTTTCAGTTAACGATTTTGGATTATTTTTTGAAATGAATGGGTTGTAGAGTTGTAGACAGACACACAAAGTTCGGTCCCAGAAAGGGACTCGGGAGGGATTCCGCCAGTAGGAGGGGATGGTTGTAAGCATGTGCAAAATTTTCGGCCGAATTCTTTTTAGTGGGTTTTTCTTTCTTTTTCTTCTTTGTGGGAATTCTTTTTTAACAATAATGTAAACGAATATTTTTGGACTCGTGGACTCGTCGCTTAAGAAAATGGGAATTTTGGCTGAAATTTTTTTCTACTTGGCCGGAAAAAGGTAACAATTAGTAAGTCTTTGTTGTCCTGAGAGGCGTGTTTAAAATTAGTAGGTCCGGGGGGGTTGCCCACAATCTTTGTGCTGTTTTAATGTACATTTTTTAAATTTTTGTGGATTTTAATGGTCAAAATCGTCAGATTATTTATTATAATCGTTCCACTCCAAATTTACGAAGTGGTGACTTGAATTAATTTTATATTTGCGACGCGTTGCTGTGCGTCTGATATTTTGCCGTCTGAACTGTCGTGTACCTGTAATTTTTTTGAGTGTTCTTTTTTGTTGCAGACACTGCCTTTTTTGGCGATTCAGAAATTCTGAAAGAAGCTAGTCTGGCCTTCCAAGAGCGCCGGGCTCGGGCTGCTAGCACTAATTGGATGCGCATTGTGTATGGCAACCTGGGCATGGCAGGTGGGCATCCTTTACTGTAAATTCACTCGTTGAATTCTGATAAAAAATTGCTGAACCATGATACGAAACAGGCATTGTTTTTTTCGACTACTTTTTGTACTTCTGGGCCCGATTTATCGAAGCAAAATGTTCGTCGTTGAAAATGTTCGTCGTTGAAAATTTTCGTCGTTGAAAATTTTGGATTGATCGAAGCATTTTCAACGACGAACATAACACATAATTATAGGACAAATGTTCGTCGTTGAAAAACAAATGTTCGTCGTTGAAAAACAAATGTTCGTCGTTGAAAAAGCAAATGTTCGTCGTTGAAAATGCTCGTCGTTGAAAAAACAAATGTTCGTCGTTGAAAAACAAATGTTCGTCGTTGAAAAACAAATGTTCGTCGTTGAAAAATTTCAAGGGGTTTCTCGGTGTCTTGAGCTCCGTTGAAATGTTCGTCGTTGAAAAATTTTTCAACGGCGAACATTTGTCTTTTAGAACATAATAATGTCTTAAAAAACCAAAGCTCGTCGTTGAAAAATGTTCGTCGTTGAAAATTTTTTCAACGACGAACATTTGTTTTTCAACGACGAACATTTGTTTTTCAACGACGAACATTTGTTTTTCAACGACGAACATTTGTTTTTCAACGACGAACATTTGCTTTTTCAACGACGAACATTTTCAACGACGAACATTTGTTGTTTCGATAAATCGGGCCCTGGGGCCTTCCTGTATTTTTTGTTTACCTGATCGAACGGACTGGGTCTATTTTGGACTTAGAGTTAAAATAAGTTAACTGCTCAATTTCATTTCGAAGTTTTCCTAAAGTAGTATCGGACTAAACGGATTTTCCATTCCATGTACTCTTAAGGGGGGGGGGCTACCCAGGTCAAAAATCAAAGTTCACCAAATTTGCTTATTTTTACATATTTTACTCACCCAAGGCACCTCTACCTCAGATAAGAACAATTAAATTTGAAGGTGCACTTTTGGTCCAGTGCGTTCGTCAGTGTATTTACATAGGCAAAAGTACGCCAAAAAGCCTGAAAGTAGCCTTTGCTTGGACAGTTCAAACACAAACCACAACAAGCCAATCAGGCTGTAACTTGGCATAGTAGTAGCTGGCATGTATGCGCAAAATCGTAAAATCCGGATTTTTTATATGTATTTTCAATTCTAAAATCAAGGGCGAAATGTGAAAAAATGGCCGTTTTTGGGCCCGCCAAATTTGAGTGATTTTACATTTTGGCGTCACTGCTCAGGCCATGGGCAAAAATTAAAAAAATGGTTCATAGAGGTTGAAATATGACATTAGGCTATCGAATGATGTAAAAATCAGCTTCGTCAGTATTAACAAGAATTTAGCGTAAAGGAACGCTTTGTGAGCACAAAAATTTTTTTGCGCCTATGATTTACACGTAAAATAGAATTTTTGGAAGTCTCTAGTGAAAAATCGGCAAACGCATTGGTTGCAGTTTGTTCTGCGACGCGCCTTTCCTGGGGCTACAGTTAAGACCGTTTAGTCTGATTCAAAACCATCGCGCTGAAAGTCAAGTCCGTTTAGTTTGCTTTTATTTACAAGCTGATCCTATACACTATTAGTGGCGTGATTTTTTATAATTTTGCCAGCTGAACGGACGGACGGCTGTTTAGTATGAATCGTCCCTTGAATCGGACACAGCAGATGAATCAAGGCAGTTAATATAGCAGTGTTGTTGTTTTTCACCTTTTCAGACAACAACACAGATGGCGATTCAGAATCCGAGCTAGTCGCTCTACGCTTTGCCGGGCCAAGCAGTAGTAAGACCGACGAAGAATCTACAGATGATTTGTTAGACTGCATTAGACGACAGTCTAGACCCGCTGTGGCGGAGACTACCCTGGCCATCGCTGGGGCTTCAGTGGAGCAGGTAGAGTTTTAATTTCTGGCTTGGCTGGATAGAAAGTTTTGAGGGGGATACTGGCATATTATTTTTGATTCTTTTAGAGAGGGGGGGAGGGTGCGGTTCGGCCTCAAGGGCAGCAAATTTATATTTTATTGTGGAAAAACTGTACAATATTGTCGTCAGTAGTTAACATTGTTGAAACAATTTAGCAGAAAAGGCCATGATAATCTTTTTTTGTTGCAGTGCAGTGGCCTACACAAATTATTGCAAAAATTGTTGGAAAGCCAGTATAATGACATAACTTTAACTCTTTTTCACAGAACTTTCTGACTGTACCAAAACTTCAGATAATATGTTGTTAAGCAAACAATCTAGTCTCATTTTGTTTGAATAAGTTCAATTCGTTTTGGAAAATGCTCTTATTTTTTGAGCACAGAACACAAAAAATATATTACACAAGAAACGCAGGTATATGAAAAAGTGGGCGAGCAGAGAAAAAGGAATACGCCTAACCCTGAAGCGTGAAGAATTGTCAGATGAATCTAACCTAAAAATTTCCACGTTGAAACTGTCACACAACAAGTAAAACAGATCTTTCAATCACCCACATCGAGAATGCCGAAAGGCCCAATTGATTAGACAAGAACAATACAAGATCGACAAGACAAAGAAAACTATGGGTGGATTTCACAAAGGTGGTTTTACTAAATTATTGGTTTTACGTACGTTTTGCATGATTTGCGCGTAATTTCATTACGAAATATTACCTGATTCGTTACAAATTTCGTGGACTTTCTTTAACCATTTTTAGCTCAGTTGAAATTTGAAACCTGCAGCACAGCAGGTCTCTGTTTTGCTTAAATTTCAGCTGAGCTAAAACCAAGATGTAAGAAAATCAACTAAATTCGTAATGAATCAGGCGATATTTCGGAATGAAATTATGTGCAAATCATATAAAAAACGTGTGGAAAACCAATGGTTTAGTAAAACCTGGTTTTACGTACGTTTTTGTAATGACTTGCATATATTAATTCATTACGAAATATTGCCTGACTCGTTACGAATTTCGTAGATTTGCTAAAACCATGGTTTTAGCTCAGTTGAAATGGCAGCAGAACAAAGACTCGCTGTGCTGCAGGTTTAAAATTTCAACTGAGCTAAAATCATAGTAATAGAAAACCACCCTATATTTTCAGCTGATCGGCGCACTGAAAGGCTGTTGCGTAGCGTCGACTTCGGACGAGCCTGACCATCTTGAGGCGGGGTCGGACTTGGACGGAGACCAGTCGGACGAAGAAGAAAAGGCGGATGAGACGGAACAGGCAAAGATGGAGGAGAAACTTGACGATGAAACAAGTATGCCATAACGAAACTAGGTGAGCTAATGCTGCACAGATGTATTAAGGAAAGAATGTTGTCCAGATATTGCAGAGTAATAATTGCCCATCACTTTACTCCTCCATGATTTTATTTGAGATTCCAGGACAAAGTCCCCCAGAGACAAAAGTGTGGAGAAAGAAGAATCCTTTTAATTCAAAATCTGCCCACCATGCGCAAATGGCTTGAAACTATTTAAGGATAACAGAATTTTGCAAATCATGCAAATCAAGACTAGCACAAAATTGTAAATGTTTGCGTTCTTGTTTGTTCAAGCCCCGCTAACGCCGGGACAGGCCTCCCTCGGTTACATGCGTTAACTTAATTTTAGTCCGATTATCCACACTACTGTTTACTAATAGAGTGCCTACTTTAATGGCAGTGTTTTTTATATTTCAGCAGCAGCCGAGCGTCGTGAAAAGAAGCGACGTTTGAAGCATCAGTTTGACTTGGAGTATGACTCCGGATACGCCCATTTCAGAGAGCTGCGGGACACGGCTCAAAAACAGTCTGAGGTTTGAAACCTTGATCTTTTTTTCGATAAGAATGTGGATTTTTGATGCTCGTTAGTTGTTTCAGTTTGTAACTTTGTAACTATAAAAGAATTTGGCTGAAATTTTAAACTGAAACGTTGCAGCTGTTGAAAAGCGACTTACTTAGTTTGAATTGTTAGTATTTCGATACGTTTTTCGTAGTGGAAGTATTAGGGTCGATTCGTTTTCGTACTAAACAGTCCTATGTCAGTTTGGCTGGCTAACTAACTTCCGAATAGTCATGCCACATTTTTATCCTACGCAGTATTAGTGGCGTGACTATTTCGTAGCTCCCCCTCCCAGTAATGATGACGTTCAAAGGCTTTGTAACAGAAATGAGCACCACACCCGAGGGCGGACACGCCAACGGATTATTCGCGGTTTACCTTTACCAATGACTGAACGTATGTAAAATAAAATGTTTTGTTTGTGTAAAATAGGGTATATTTACACATAGGCCGCCTAATTTACACAACATACCCTTAATTTACACAGCAAATTTTTAATTTACACAACATTTACACAGTGTCGATTTTGTAAAAAACCCTGGTTTCAGGTAAACAAAAGTGTATTCGAGCATCTAGACGATCAGCAGCGTGTTGGAATGGAGGGCTGTCGCCCCGGAATGTACGTTCGCATTGAACTGCAACCATTGGCTGCGGAATTTGTGACGAATTTCGATCCGCACTATCCCTACATCGTTGGGGGGTTGCTGAACGGAGAACAGAATGTGGCTTGTGTACAGGTTGGTAGAGGTTTAGACAGGGTATGCCGTATGCGAGTGGTATTTTTGTAGCGCTTTGTGATTTCGAAGAAAATTTTGCACCTAGCAGATATTGACTTGGCATATTTTTTTGGAAGCATATCTGAACAAAATTTAGCACAGTATAATCATAATAATATGGCTTGTTTCGTACTTTTTCTAAAGTGTGGCAGATGATAAGTTTCATGACTAATTTGTGGTGTGGATTTACAAAAGGGGTAGAACCTCTCTTTCAAAACTAGACCGTTCTTTTTGAGTAAAATAAAAGATAGTAATATAAAATCTATATTCTATGAGTATTCCATCGTTCAAGTAGTTATCGAAAACGAAACAAAACAAGCAAAACTAAAATTCTTTGCGTAAAAAAACATTTAAAAGAAACTCAATTTAGGCCCGATTTTTGAAACACCGCTGGCACCCGGGCATTTTGAAATCGGCGGATCCACTGATTATCTCCCTGGGCTGGCGTCGTTTCCAGTCCATTCCCGTGTACAGCCTGGAGGAGCACAACTTCAGACATCGATACCTGAAATACACACCAGCCCATATGCATTGTCATGCCACGTTTTGGGGTAACAGAAGTTTAGATTTGGCTTGGCCAGTTTATTTGAAGTAAATGTGTTTTTCTTAATGAGGGGGTCGCTAAATTTAATGTCAGTGACTCTGATAAGTGAGGGTTGAGGGTCCTCCCGTTTCATTCCCTTATGGCTTTTTTTAGTTAAACCCATAGGCTTAAATTTCACGTGAGCTTAGCGTGTGAAACCTTATGCTCGGAGTAAAGTTGCTTTGCATGTGTTTCCAAGCGCCTGATCTTCAACACTTTTGATTTCACGTATGAGTTTATTGTTGTAAATAGGTTCTGAGGTGAGTTTCTTATAACTTTGACGTAACGGACCTTTCAGAATAAATGGACACTAACAATCCATCGTTTTACCTTTGTATTAAGTATATAATTGTAGACCATTTAATTTTTTATGCTGTTGTAGGTCCTTTGACACCACAGAATACTGGCTTGCTCGCAGTTCGTACAGTGCACCAGGTAAACCTAATTGTAAAATCCCAGTTTGATATAGTGACGCTAAAATTAGGGCATCACAAAATTTAGTAGAAGGCTCTTTTTGAAAGTTTATAAGACTACACCTATTCACTTCAGTAGCAGTAGTGGGGATTTATGCTTTCATGCCTTTTTTTATATTGATCAAGCTCTCAAAAAACTTCTTAGCCCTAGAGTTCAGGTATTGACAATGTTTAACCCGTTAATTTATCTCTTGAAAGTTGAAATTTTGTATAAATCTTGTTCTAAGCGCTCAGGCATAATGTACAGCATTTTGGGGTATTAGCAGAGCATCCGTGCGCTTGCCATAGTTGAAGACTAGTACTAGATTAGAACATTTGCTGTAGTTGATGCTAGGGATCAACTGAGATTACCATAGACTACAAAGCCTATTTTTAGGCAAAATTTTATGGGGGAATATGAGGGAGGGGCTGCCCTCAACCATGGATAGTTGGGGGGCGCACCAAAGTCACGATAAAACACTATTTTTAGGATAAAAATGGTTTAAGTTAAAGCTAAGTCCAGCATGTGCTGTTATTCTGCAAAAAATTATGCCAAATCGAATCTGATTAGTCCTACTTCGTGATTATCTTACTCAATAGTGATTAACATTTTTTAATCATTTTTTGTTTTAGGAAGGACCGCGTAACAAGCGAGGCTTTTGCGTTGCCGCAACTGGCGTAGTCCTTGAGCTGAGAAAAAATGCTGGGATTATGAAGAAACTGAAGCTCACTGGTGTTCCACTGAAGGTGTTTAGAAAAACAGCTTTCATCAAAGTAATCAAATAGTTTCGTCTGTCATAAAATAATTGAGTTGTTATTGCAAAGTATGATATATTTTCATTTTATTTGTCATTTTTAGCTCTATAAAACTGCCTTGCATATCGGTTGTAGACTAATTTGCATATTATAGATTTTGAACTAATTTGCATGCAGTTATTTTTTGCTTTAGGATATGTTCACCAGCGCATTGGAAGTGGCCAAATTTGAAGGCGCTGCTTTGCGTACGGTCAGCGGTATTCGTGGTCAAGTGAAAAAAGCAATCAAGGTGAAAACTGTGTTCGCAAAATTGTTTTTTGCACAATTTTTTGCGCACAGTCAAGTTAGCTTGAGTAATACTTGACCTCTGTCTTAACGTACGGCGTAGTGTTCTAATTGATATATATATATATATATATATATATATATATATATATATATATAT
>JASANF010014321.1:0-75254 GCA_030248245.1 Trissonchulus sp. WLG1_4 | reverse complement strand
GACACCCCATGGGCTGCCCCGTTGGGCGTTGGGGCACCATGTGGCACCGTGTGACACCTCACGGGGTGCCCGAGGGGCACCATGTGGCATCGTGTGACACCACATGGGGCGCCCCACGTGGGGAAAATCAGTATCGCGCGCCGTGCGTTTTTCCATGGGGCACTACATGCGAGAGCCAACTGTTGATGATCACGTGACTTTATTCAAATGCCTAAAGGACAATTTTAGGACTTGAACTCAATCATTTGAGTTAATTCTTTCACATTTGGTTAGTCTTCTTGTTTAGAAGATGGAGTGAAAAATGGTACACACCTAAAAAGTTAAAAGTATATAATAAGTATACTATGAAGTCCGTCTAAAGCGGACTCACCTTTCATATGTAATTCCAATAGTTGGGTCATAATTTGTGGGAAATTATGTGTTAAATAGGGCTAAATTTCTCTTTGGGGTACATCTTCCGGGGGGAAGATTTACCCCGGGGTGTTTCTTCCGGGGGGGGGGGGGGGGAATATTTACCCCGGGTGTTTCTTCCGGGGGGAAGATTTACCCCAGGGTGTTTCTTCCGGGGGGAAGATTTACCCCGTGACATCGACTCCAACTTTGTTCGTAGAAAACATTGAATCATTTTTAATGATACTGATTTATCGGAATCTCTTTTCCACAAAAGGACGGACAGGGTTAAGGACGAGTATGAACCGGGCTCAGGAGTATCTGGCAAACTAAATCCCTACCAGTGTAGTGTGTGCCCAAATCTGTGGGCAGGTAACATAGATTTGTGTAAACAATCTGCTATTCGCGGCTGGACACTCACTCTTGAATGGTTGTAATTGCAGGCGATGTTACTGTCGCAGCTCAAGGGGGTTTCTAAAAGATATAAAAACCATATTATTAGCTGGATTCAGCTCAGATGGACTTTTGGAGATATTCAGACAGAAAGAAAGAGAAAGAAAATTTACTTCATAGAAAAAACAAGGCGAATATACAGCCGTGAAACACAAAGCATAATCAAACAAATTTATTCAATTTAGGATATTTTAACAACAAATGTGCATTCTCATTAACACCTTCACCAAAGATTTTTACAGACTTCGAACTCACAACTCGATCTGGGAGACTATTCCAGGGTAAAATAACTCTCGAAAAAAATCCATATTTAGTCAAGTCAATCCCACCATTCGCAATTTAAGTGAATGTCCCCTAGTACTGGTCGAATTATGGAAGCTAAAAACATCATACGGGTTTATAATCGTGTGCCCATGAATGATCTTATAAGTTAATAATAAATCACGAAACAATCCTCTGAACTCCAGTAATTTAGTCCCTAATATTCTGCAACGTTCTGCGTACTCTAACTCACGTAAATCGAAAAAATGTCTAGTAAACCTCCTCTGCACTTTTTCCAACAATTCGATATCTCACAATAAATGTGGATTCCACACCTCACAAGCATACTCCATAATAGGCCTCATATACGATTTATACAATGCAACAAGAACATCAACATTAGACAGCTATATATAGGGTCAGAAAGTACGTATTTTGTATAAAATTTTAAAACTTTCTACAATTTCTTCAAAATGCATATTATAATAAAAGGTTGTAGCCGTAGCGGAGGAGTTTATTAGTGTGTATACATATTTCTTGGCAATTGCGACTATACATATGCATCATCGCCGATGGGAGGCAAAAGGTACAGAGTTGGAATTCAAAATTTGAGAAATAAGGATTGGCAATTTTGGAGCTTGAAGGATGGCATTTCGGCTGTGAATAAATGGCTCTATGACTTATGGATTATGCTTTGACTTTAATTCCCAAGAGATTTACACATGAGATGGGGTCACGTGACTCCGGAGAACCGTGGAAATATCGTTCTCTCTCAGTTAACTTGGTTTTTTGCTCTGCCGTCAAAAAGAGTATTGCAACATTGAAAAAATGTTCTTAACTTACCCGGATAAACTTAAGTTAATTCACTGCACACGGAAGCTTAATTAGTGATGCTGAGGGATACTCATTAAAGTTCTAGCTTTTGCTCTGCCTACGGATATCCAAACAGCCTTTATTTGTAGTTTGTACTAATAATTTCAAGGATCATTTCTTATGGTCATTCGGACACTGTATAATATCTAATCAAATACCTTACGCTTTTTTAGATGAATAGACTTCTTTTAAAGCTAAGTCCACTGCAACTCTCTTTTCGGGATTTTTCCAAGTTTCATGAAGGACTCTTCTCCGTTTTCTGAGACTCATTTTTTGTCGCTAGCCGGAAATTTTTGAATCAATCTTCTCTGGGCACTTAATTGGTCATGTAAAGCATAGGCTGAATTAAGGCCCGGTTCACACAGACTCACTTTACTTTTTACGAGTACTTTTGCAAAAGTATTCACACAGGCTTACTTTTTACTTAAGGCATATCGCATTCAATTGGCTGGCTTTGGCACAGTTTCGTATCAAAAAGAAAATCTAACCAATAAAAATGAAGCTTAATAGGCGAAGCTTCTGTTTGAGCATTCTGATTGGCTAGATGCAAAAGTAAAAAGTAGAACGCGTTTCTACTATTACTTAAGGCTAAAAGTAATACGTTAAAGTACGTTCTGTATGAATTGAAATTTTTAGTTTTTGGCCCAAAAGTAAAAAGTAAAAAGTACGTCTGTGCGAACCGGGCCTAAAAGTTTAACTGTCGCATTTTACTTAAAATTAATTGAAACGTAATGTTGACGTCAATTTTTGCCCATAGCCCAAACGATTAACGTCTTTTGTATGCAGGTAGTCTTGATTAAATCTTCTGTGAAAGGTCTCATTGTTTTGCATGTTTTAGGATGCACGGGAGACGCAAAGTCGCGATTACTGAAGAGCAGAAGGAAGCCAAGCGGAAGGAAAGAGAGAAGAAATTACATTTGTATTCTGCTTTACGAACGAAAATTTTTGATCTCAGAAAAAATGGTTCGTGTTGCTTTGATATTGATTGGTATTTTTCAAGTCATTCACATTCACATGTAAAGACGGTTTTGTTTTTTATTATTTATTGGATAAATTGAATGACAGCATACACGACAGGCACATATTGCTGTGAAACAATTGTGTGTGAATCAGGATGTATCGTACTCTAACAAGCAGAAGTGTTATGCAAAAGGTGTTCTGAGTTCTGATTAAGCACAAATGGCAAGAGTTAATTGGTTAGCCAATTCAAAAATCTGCTGCGCAAATAAATTTTGGTAAGTGGGCGAGCTCATAATAGCATTCATGACTCGATCATATAAAGTAACGGCAAAGGATCTAGGTATGAAATTGTATGTGTGTGTTCCGCAGCAATAGCAGTATATTTTCTATAAACCAATGTTGCTGGATTCCATTAAGTTTGATCAAGAGAAAATAATAGGGAAGAACATGACACTCATCCCTATTCTAGCTAGCTAATCGCCGAAACAATGCTCCGGCCAAAACAGCTGTTTTACGCCTTGATTCCAGGAGGGACCCCCTTCAAATCAGGGATGTGTCTTGATTTCAAGAGGGGTGGTACCCTTCTCTTGTTTCAGCACACTAACCACACAAAATCGGTAGTATCTTGATTTCAGGGGGAGGGTACCAACTCTCGTTTCAGCACAACACCAGCTTACCACAGAGTCCATGCTGGTGGTCTGCTGAATTGAGGAGGTACCCCCTGAAATCAAGACACTTCCTTGATTTGCGGGGGTCCCACTCCCAACCCTGGAATCAGGACATGTCTTGATTCGAGAGGGAGAGTACCCCTCCCGGAAATCAAGGCGTCAAACGGGTATTTCGGCCAGAGCATAGTTCCGGCCGATTAGCTACAATAGAGAAGAGTGTCCTACTCTTCCCTATTATGTACTCTTGGCTTGATACGCAAAAGTGAGCCCGCTTTCTGTGCATTGTGTGCTGTTGTACTCACCATAACGATTATTGTTTAGATGTTTAAAACCGTGTAAAATCTACAATGCATTTGCAACGAATGTTGCTGAGGTTGATTATTTATAAATGCACTAGCATATAAAATTTCATTTTAATTTAATCTCAATTAGTGAAGGTAAACGTATTTACATGAGCATGGTCGGCTAATATGCATCAAAATGAGATTATTTGAAGTTCAAAGAACATGTTCAAACTATCTTTCAATGTGACGTCAGAGTTTATTAGGTGTAGAAACTTTAAGCGTGATAAGGTATGCCACTGAGAGTGATTTCTGGAACTGTTTGAATTTTTTCAAGAACTGTGTTCAACTGAGTTTGAATTTTAATCTGAGAATTTATTCGGTGATAAAATTTCAATCTGAGAAATAATCCATTTAAACAGACGAACTACACTGGCCAAGTTTTTGCTGATTGGCACTGCGGACTTGTAATATGCATACAACGGAAACTGGACATGTGTGTGTATATATATTTATATGTGTGTGTGTGTGTAGGCATTTTTGCAAACACCAACTAATTTGCATATTCTGCAAGTGTGTGCAAGAATACACACATCAAAATATGATATACACTAAATTATAGGCGCATACAAACCAGCCTGGGTATCAAGAGCACGCATTGTGCACTTTGATACCCAGACTTTTTACGCGGCGGCCTCAGCCGCCGCGTATATACTATAGTGCAAACGTGTGCGTCAAGAGCACACAAATGCACATATTCTAGTGTTAAACTGCTGCTAGGTCAGCAATTAACACTGTTTGTGTGAGCGTGTGTGTCTAGATCGTGTGTGTACGTACGATTAACTGCCTGCTCAGTGCTCTCATTTACGTCTGTTCAGTGCTAACAACTTTTGCTTGCAGAAAACAGTTATTTAACAAAACCTGTCGCAGTTATGTTTCTTGAAATGTTCACTAGTGCGTCGGAAGTAAGAAATTTTGAACTAGTCCAGCTGACATGGCAACGTTTGGCGGTGACGGAGTCCATCTATGGAGTATTGACGCCGTTCGCTACAAAACAATAGCTGAGCTGGCCTAGCGTAAATCAGCTGATTACCACACGATGAGCGTGTGCGTTGTTTAGCTGCAGTAAAGTGTAAACTGTATCTCGTAAAAAATGGCTATTATGTACGATTTTGTAATACAATGATCAATTTCGAACTTGGGAAGTTTTTTTAAATATGCTCGCTTCGAAAATTTTTAAGTGCCGCGTTTTATATTCGAAGAATATCCTCAGCACTGCAAGTAACTCGCAACGCAGTCTATCTAAAAAGTTTAACTTTACTCGCAAAACGTGCTTGTTCTAAATGAGCTGCTGCGCTGTGGCGCAGCAGCAAAAACTAAATTATATATTAATAATATGACGATATGCGATAAGTGTCGTCAGTAAAATGAGCGGAAATGTTTTCCTACAATGCCGTCTGTATATATTTGTTTCAGGTGATAAAAGTCTAGCGACGCTTCAATTGACCGCTCAAATACTGTCAAACAATCCAGACTTTTATACGTTGTGGAATTATCGACGAGAAATTTTGCAGACGGTGGCTGAAAATGGCAAAAAACGGTCACCAATTAATGGAGCTGGTGACTGCCAAATAAGAAATTCTGACAAATGTGACAAACTTGAAGAAAATTCTGAGAAATGTGATGAAACTGTTGAAGAATGTGCCGAGAAGTTAGATAAGTGTGATGTCACCGAGACAGATTTGGAAGAACTGTATAAGGCGGAGCTGGAACTAACTATTAACTGTTTAATGAACGCAAACCCGAAATCCTATGGAGCCTGGCATCATAGGGCTTGGGTTTTGGCTAGAATGGCGCAACCTGATTTCACTGTAAGTTTTTCGCTCATGAGGACAGTAACGTAAGGTAGTGTAGTCCGGTTTTTAGTTATTTTGGTGCTGAATAACTTAGCTGTGGGTTAAATGAGCTCAAGCTATTTTTTTGCGAATTCACGTACTTATGTTGGCGGTTTGGCCACGTCTTATTCTGACCATTAGTTTTCTGTCCTTCGCTAATTTTTGCGAGCCCTCAAAAGATTTGTTGTTCAGAATTTAAAGGCCACTTTCATAAGCTCATATTTAATTTGCAAACACTATTTAAAGTTTTGAACTCATTTTCGGCATGACATTTGATTACATTGAGTTAGCAGGAAAATGCATTCTTATTACGGCACATCAACAGAAATTTTTTATTAATTTTAGGCCGAACTGCAGCTTTGCAACAAAGCACTGGAATTGGACGAGCGTAATTTTCATTGTTGGGATCATCGTCGTTATGTCTGTCAGCTGGCTCAAGTGTCGCTCGTAGAAGAGCTAGAGTTTTCGGACAAAAAACTGAATGACAACTTTTCGAACTATTCTAACTGGCACTACAGATCGCATCTGTTGCCCAAGATTCACGCGCCGACGCCAGAGTCAGCAACAGATCCGCTGCTGATCAAGGAAACCGTCTTGAGATCAGAATTTGAACTGGTTCAAAATGCCTTCTTCACTGACCCAGAAGATTCTAGTGCCTGGTTCTATCATAATTGGCTCTGTGATAACATGATTAAAGATCGGGAATCTGATCAACCAATCAGCATCAAGAGCGTTCACTTATTGGCTGATCTAGGCCACTGTTATGTGGTGCTACCTAAGCCGGTCGCTCTGCAGCCTGCCATGAAACTGCAACTATTCATGGGGGATGATTTGGTAGACAGTTTGAAGGGGTGGACTCCGTTGGAAGGCGGCCGTCGGGGTATGATATGGCTGATGAAATTTGAACCAGTTAAAGAGAATTTACCGGTGGAATCGGTTGCAACGGTTAGTAGATTTGTCTTAGTATATTATTTTGTTTGTTTTTTGGTTCAGAGATAGCGATAGATTTTCGTAGAATGTGTTTTGTTTAATATGTAATTGATTTGTTTTTTTTGAAACCCTGATGTAGCGTAAGTTTGAGATAGTAAGGCCATAGTTTCAAATTTGACTCTTAGCGCTCGTTAATGTTTCTGTGACAGCTGCCGAGAAACGTCTTTTTTCGTCTAACTCTCGCCCTCGTGGCAGGCAGCTCGGAATAAAATCTTTTGGCCAGTGGCTGATATTGTTTTTAACTTATGCAAATTTCGTTACTAACCAGTTTTGAAGATTTCAAGAACGTAAACTTAGTGAACAATTAAAAAAATAGTTTGAACTCTTTCCGGACTACAGTTCTCAAAACGTCGGGTCATGATGACCATGGGACCGTTAAATTCCGCGTCCATGTTAGTTTTCCCACTGTATTTTTACCTGGCAGTCCCCCATTACCTAAATGTTTGTTCTAGGTTTATCTGAGAAGAGAAACTCCCGACAAAACAATGGTTGATGTATCAAAAGCTAGCATGTTTTTCAAGGAAGGGCTTCGTGTGAATTTCTACAATCCTGCTACTAGTCAGAAATCGACCAATAAGCTACATCCTCTGCTTAAGGAAGTTTTGGAGCGTCAAGTGGAAAGTTGTCGCCAACTCGTTGACTTAGACGCCTCAAAATGGCCTCTGCTTTCGCTGGTGCTTTGTCTCAGGCGCTTGGATCCAAGTGGAAATCTGCGAGAAATTCGAAACCTACTGGATAAGCTTACGACCATCGACCAAAAACGAGCGGCCTATTATTTGGACCTCAAAAGTCAGTTTCTGATCGAAAAATGCGCCTCTGCTCAAACTCAGGCTAGTTTATCACTACTATTGCCTGATTCCAGCCTAACTGGCTTTTTTCATCCAATTAGTTTCATTCAAGTGAGTCATTTGGATCTTTCCGACAACCAAATCACCAGTCTGGCTCCCCTCAGGGTCCTGGTTAACCTGAAATTCGCCAATGTCGGCGGTAATCCGCTAAAGTCAATCCAGGGAATGTCGCAGTTGCCAATTTTGAGCGAAGTTGGCGTGGATCGGTGTCAAATTTGTGATCTAGGTATTATCAGTTGTCTTACTGATTGTCCGTCCCTGACTATTTTGCATCTGAATGGTAATCCTATTGTTAATGATAAAGAGAAGATGGATAAGTTGAGGTCATTGTTAGCTTCTACTAAAATTATATGCTCTTAAATAAATTAGATTTACTCAGAGTTAGTTTATTAAAAGTTTACGCAATCAGAGAGCGATCTTATTAAAATCATGTTTTGTCGAACCAAGTATTTTTTAAATTTTATCTTGCTGGTTTAGTTCTTCTTGAGTTATCAAAGTTATCCATTTCAGTTAATCTAAATAATTAACTTAGAATAAATAACTGAATGTTAGAGGTATTGTTTTCAGACAAGCGGTATGATTTTTTATTTATTTGCAAGAGCGAAGACGTTAATTTTGTTCTTACTCATACCAAGAGTACATAATAGTGTCTCACTTTATTTAGAAGAAGAGTGAAACACTCTCCTTTCTGCCTGTGTTATACCGCAGGCAGATGCGCTCGTCATTTCCAGTCCACATGTTGCCGTTTTGTGCAACATGTGGCTGGCCAATCAGCGTGTAGATTCTCTGCGAAACACACTTTAGTATATAATCGCTGATGCGTTGATAGGCATTAAGATAGGGATAAAAGGTTAATAACTCATTTTTTATTCATAGTCTGCTTGCAAAAACATTAAAAAAGGTTTGCAAATACGTTTAGTAATATTTTGGCAAACTTTCAGCGAAACTGATTCAGAAACTTTTGAGATATAAACTTTCCTCAATGTCTTAAAGTTTCTCAATTAATTTCACTGAAAGTTTGCCAAAATATCCCCAAAGGTATTTGCAAACCTTTTTTAATGTTTTTGCAAGCAGACTATGAATAAATAATGAGTTATTAACCTTTTATCCATATCTTAATGCGTATCAACGCGTCAGTGATTATATTATACTAAAGTGTGTTTCGCAGAGAATCTACACGCTGATTGGCTAGCTTACATGTTGCACAAAACCGCAACATGTGGCCTGCAAATGCGCATCTGCGTGCGCTATAACACAAGCAGAATGGAGAATGTCTCACTCTTCTTTTAAATAGAGTGAGACACTATTATGTACTCTTGCTCATATGATAGCTATTAATTGTCATCTAATTGGTATGTCTTGATGGTAGGATACTCCTGCAAACTGCATGTATTCAAACTATACGTGTTAACTGCTCATTAATTTCGACCAAGTTATAAGGAGATCCTAAAGATAAAAATAACTAATATAATTTTTAACCGATATCAACTGGATTAAGTTAACTTTTCTGCAATGTATATGATCAGTAGATTTCTATAAACTGTGAAATGGCGATAATTGCTTTGTATTAGCGTCTATCTATTTATTATATTCCTTGATTGTGTTGTTGAGTTCTTTTTATGTTAATTTTATTAGTAGATCCCATGAATTCGCAATTTTTACTGTATGGTATCACACGAATCACGACTCACAATATCCAGATTTTTTCTAAACAAAGTAACTTTAAGGATGGATTTCACCGCGGTGGTTTTCAGAAACCATGGTTTTACGTACGTTTGCATATGATTTGAACATAATTTCATTATGAAGCGTTGCGTGATTTCGTTACGAATTTAGTATTTTTTCTAAAATCTTGGTTTTTCCACCGCGGTGAAATCAACCCTATATGATATGATTTTTTTTCTCGCAGGGCTGATCTGTTTTTTTATTATCTCAACGCAGCATTTCGTTTGAGAACATTAAAACCGAAGCGAGAACGTATTGGTGATTCGACGTTTATAAAATGTTTAGACTTAACACTCAATGTAACACGGTGGACGCTATGGGGCCCTGGAAACCCCTTCCTCCAGATTTTTGATTTTGGTTCAAGGGCAAGCAAAATTAAAGTCAAGCCGTCAAGGCCAAAGTAAAAGGGCAAGCAAAATTAAAGTCAAGCCGTCAAGGCCAAAGTAAAAGGGCAAGCAAAATTAAAGTCAAGCCGTCAAGGCCAAAGTAAAAGGGCAAGCAAAATTAAAGTCAAGCCGTCAAGGCCAAAGTAAAAGGGCAAGCAAAATTAAAGTCAAGCCGTCAAAAGGCCAAAGTAAAAGGGCAAGCAAAATTAAAGTCAAACCGTCAAGGCCAAAGTAAAAGGGCAAGCAAAATTAAAGTCAAGCCGTCAAGGCCAAAGTAAAAGGGCAAGCAAAATTAAAGTCAAGCCGTCAAGGCCAAAGTAAAAGGGCAAGCAAAATTAAAGTCAAGCCGTCAAGGCCAAAGTAAAAGGGCAAGCAAAATTAAAGTCAAGCCGTCAAGGCCAAAGTAAAAGGGCAAGCAAAATTAAAGTCAAGCCGTCAAGGCCAAAGTAAAAGGGCAAGCAAAATTAAAGTCAAGCCGTCAAGGCCAAAGTAAAAGGGCAAGCAAAATTAAAGTCAAGCCGTCAAGGCCAAAGTAAAAGGGCAAGCAAAATTAAAGTCAAGCCGTCAAGGCCAAAGTAAAAGGGCAAGCAAAATTAAAGTCAAGCCGTCAAGGCCAAAGTAAAAGGGCAAGCAAAATTAAAGTCAAGCCGTCAAGGCCAAAGTAAAAGGGCAAGCAAAATTAAAGTCAAGCCGTCAAGGCCAAAGTAAAAGGGCAAGCAAAATTAAAGTCAAGCCGTCAAGGCCAAAGTAAAAGGGCAAGCAAAATTAAAGTCAAGCCGTCAAGGCCAAAGTAAAAGGGCAAGCAAAATTAGTCAAGCCGTCAAGGCCAAAGTAAAAGGGCAAGCAAAATTAAAGTCAAGCCGTCAAGGCCAAAGTAAAAGGGCAAGCAAAATTAAAGTCAAGCCGTCAAGGCCAAAGTAAAAGGGCAAGCAAAATTTTTATAAAGTAGCCTCGTCTTGCATAAGGGTATTTCTATCAAATTTATGCTTTTTTTAACCCAAACTCTACCCTGTGTGACCACAAATTGCTCCTTTTAACGCGTAAACACGGTTTTTATCAAAAATTCTAAAACATGGTATTTTAGTGTGTGACTTGGTACAAGGGCAGACACAATCTCGCCTCAAGGTCAAGCACCCTTCAGAATAGACCGCTGTGTTAACGTATGTTAACAGTATGTATGGGGGGACCCCCCCAAAATCGAGGTGCCGGGGGGGAGGGTCCCGAAAATTTGGGCAAAATTTAGTAAAATGGCACTTTTGTGGGACATAACAGTGACATAACACTGATGAACTTTAGGTTGTTTAATCTTACTTTTGGCGGGTACACGTGCGACGTACGGCTGTAAGTATGAAGCTACCATAGTTGTGTGCCTGATATGTTAATAAAGACATAACGGGTCTTAGTGATACCAACTGGTTAGTGATTTATATGTTTTGATCATAATATCTGTGGACAAAGTTATTATTATATGAAATGTGATTTGTGTTATCATATTGTGTTTTTTCGTTTGACTAAATCCGTTTTCATGTCTCCTGATTTTTAAAATATTCTGTTTTGTCAGTAACAACACAACACAAAGTGTTCTTTCTATCTAGTGTTTTATTATTCTAAAGGTCTAGAACTAGATGGCTTTAAAGAAAAATACAGACAGATAAACAAAACGGTAAACAATAAACCGAAAAATAAAAAACAATTAAATTTTGTCTCTAGATGCGGATGTCATGTACTACGTGATTCGCTATTATTATATACTATGCTCTACTGTAATTCTTTATGGTTGATATAGTATTTGCATGCATGTTACAATGATTAATAAATATTTTATGGGTAACGCGTCTTGAGTCAATAAGTTTATTAGTTGTACGGAAAGTTATTGCTTGTTACTGGGTGGAAAGATACCAAAAGGACGGTGTTTAAAAATTACTTGCTGCGGTTTATATACATTCATGGAAACATACAAATTACGTAGATAGTAGACACCGTAGATGCCATCGAGCAGGTCAGAGGTCACGTGTCTAATTTGGCCTCGCTGCAAATCGTTTGTGTTTTACATCAATCTCTTTATATCAGCCCCCAAAAAAACAGGATAAAATGTGTGAATGTGGATGAGTTGACGCAGACTAGACTAAATCTGACAGATTTCCAAAATTTATAAATAGAATTTCTGGTCTGCCTATTGGCCAACTAATGGTGTTTTTCCGTGCTTCTTAAATGTGTAGAAAATGATATATACTATGTATGTAGTGAAGAGGAATTTTATTAATTACAGGATTCGGGTGCTTAATACAGCAAAAACCTTTTAGAAGTAGGAGTTTTAAATTGAGCTTAGGTATAAATATAACGTTCTGGTTGGCCATAGTCCTGCAAATGAACTCCCTTTTCTTTTATTTATAGGAGACTGAGAGTTGTTGCCTTATATATCACATATGGTACTGAATGCTGATGCATATCGCTTTCATAGAATGTTGCATGAGGTCACGTGGGTTGCACTATTGCGCACATATGACACAATCACATTGTTTCAGGCTGGGTTTTTTTCAAAATCGGCATCGTGTAAATGTTTAAATTAAAAATTTGCTGTGTAAATTTTTGACGGAGTGTATTTTAGCATTTTTGAGATCAAAATGGATTTTTTTGCACTTGAAAAACATTTTTGATATTTTGATTCTGTGGCTCGAACTACGAAAATATAAAAATATATGAGAACAGGGTGTAAACTGTGTTTACCCATTGCTCCACGTCCGCAGGACCCATTCATTGAAATAGAGTGGAGATAAACTAATAAAAAACGACTCAGAATATGTGTATATGTTACATAAGTAGTTCGGTGTAACAGTGTAAACTAATCTTAACAATTTCAAAGCATTTCGAGCAAGTTTAAACGTTATGCAGCTAATTTAGCAGTTACTAGTTTTTCCTACCTTTCAGAAAAAAGTCGTAAAAAACGGAAACAACCGTTTTTTTGTGGTGGTAGTTTTTTTCCGACGCCCAACCCTGGCAGTACACAGATAAAGATCTGTTTTATCAGGCAGATCAGATCCTACAAACTTTTTTCAATTCCGGATGAAAAATGTGCCTTTCGGCTTTCATTTGAACTAGTTTGAAGCAATACAAAAAATCATTCAGTGAAGCACAGCATTTCTGATCTTTCACCTTCAAATTCAAATACATAAATATAAATAGATGACAATTGACAATGTTTTCAACTTCAGCAAGAGTATCCTGGTTATTGAATTTCGGCGGTATATGTTTCCACTCAAATTGAATTCCGGTTTGTTTTTTTCAGATTCTCTCAGTGGCTGTGAGATGGGTGCTGCGTGGCGCTCCCTCGGTCGTATTTTCGCGAACTATAATTTCGAAAATCGAGCCATGAAAGTAGTTGAAAAAGCGGAAAAGCATAAACCCGCTATGGCCCCTCGCCATAAAACTGAAGCCCGGTTTATCGATGATATTCAACGTCAGAATCCACAATTGACGGCAGAAATTCAGAGGAAGCACGAAAAATTAGACCAATATTTGACACAAGTTCGCGTGAAGTCAATCGAACCCCCTCAGGAGAAAAAGGCGATTGAGGGTGGACGTTTTGACCGTAAAGGACTGCCCGAAATGCGATCGATTCCCCAGGAAACCGAGTTTGGCTTTGCCGAACCGCCGCCAGAACGAATCTCGCCCGGGAAATTGACTTTACGCGAAGCCGCCGAATTGATAGCTGAATTTAGCAAAGATCCCAATCGCTCAACTATGACTTCGTTAGTGGCAAAAAATCCGCGTCTAAACTATGAGGAAATTAAGCTTGCGCTGAAATATTATGCACCCTTCTTGGAAACGAAGGACGTTAAGGTCTACAGTTTTACAGATCAAGCTATGTGGACTCATTTAGGCCCCGTGTCTCACCATAACCGTTCTCTAAAACAAACTTTGGAAGTTAGAGAACCGTTACATGAGCGGGTTGCTCAGCAAATGATAGAGGGTGAGATGAGAGATATTGAACTGAAGAAAAAGAAAGAGAAAGAAGAGGCTTTAAAGAAAGAAGCTGCCGAGCGTGAAAAAGAAGACGAAGAGTTTTCGAATAAGTATAAGAAAAAATGATCGTTTGTTCATTGTGACCGATTAGTATACCTCTGTTAAACATAAAGCCTTACGAAACTTTACGACGAAGAATATTTGTGACCTCGTGTTACGTTTCGGAGTAGAGCGTTTGAGCAAGTTTTGCGTCGGCCAATGGGCAGTGACTTCATGTATTTTTTACTGTTTAGGTCAGCTTACTCAAAAATTAAAAAAATGAAATTTTTCAAAACTATAGATATCAGAATCAGTAAGGCATATGTTTACCAGAGTATATATTATATCGTCGGCCATTAGAGTTCGATTTTGATTAGGTACTTTTTTAGAGTGTACTACGTATATGGTAGCTTGTAATGGTTATCAGTGGGACAATTTCTAGTGGATTGGATTGAATTGATTGAATTTTATGCAATTAATATAAATTTATCCGGAAGTTGAGGTAGATTTACAACATTTTTGGCATCAGTGGCCAGTGCTAGACGTTTTGGATGCTTGGGGTATGGTAAATATTTAGCTAGATAGTCGACCTCATAATTAAATTGCAAAACAAATTTTAAGTCCGTTCTATTTATTTTAGGTTTAGAGACCCATAAATACCTATATATTTTTATTTAGTGTTTTACATACCCAAATTTCTTACTTAAAATTTTGTTGATCAAGATAATACATGTTTAGGTACTTTTCCAATTAGTTATGTAGTAAACAGTTAACGTCGACATTTATAATAACAAGAGAACATAATAGTGTCTCACTCTATATAGAAGAAGAGTGAGACACTCTCCTTTCTGGCTGTGTTATAGCGCAGGCAGATGCGCTCGTTGGTTTCAGGCCACATGTTGACATTCTGTGAAACATGTGGCTGGCCAATCAGCGCGTAGATTTTCTGCGTAACACACTTTAGTATATAATCGCTGATGCGTTGATAAGCATTAAGATAGGGATAAAGGTTAATAACTCATTTTTAGTACATAATTTTGGTGCGAAAACATCGCAAAGTTTGCAAACATCTTTGTGGACATTTTGACAAACTTTCAGCAAAAATATTCAACAAACTTTTAAGAAAATCAGAAAAGTTTGTATCTCAAAGTTTCTTATTCAATTTCGCTGAAAGTTCGTCAAAATGTCCACAAAGGTATTTGCAAACCTTTTGTGATGTTTTCGCACCTAGATTGTGTATTAAAAATTAGTTATTAACCTTTTATCCCTATCCTAATGCTTATCAACGAATCAGCGATTGTATACTAAAGTGTGTTACGCAGAAAATCTACGCGCTGATTGGTCAGCCAGTAGCCATATGTTGTGCAGAATGTCAACATGTGGTCTGAAAACGACGAGCGCATCTGCCACAGGCAGGAAGGAGAGTGTCTCACTCTTCTTTTATATAGAGTGAGACACTATATATCAATTCTCAACCTCTATGATCTATTTTTTAAATTTTTGCCCATGGCCTGAGCAGTCAGCAGTGACACTAAGCGTAAAGTCACTCTAACTCGGTGGGCCCAAAAAACTTCCATTTTTTCACATTTTGCCCTCGATTTTAGTTTTGAAAATGCATATAAAAAATCTGGATAATACGATTTTGCGCATACATATGGGCTAGTGCTATGCCAAGTTTCAGTTTGATTCGCTATCTGGTCTGTGCTAGACCTGCCCAACTAACGGCTATTTATTGGCTTTTTTGGCACTTTTGTCTACCAAGAGTCCATAATAAGAAGAGTATGACACTCTTCTGGACCCCAGCTTGGCCGCCGCGGACATGCTGCGACCATTATCTCCCAAAAAAGGCCACAACTGTGGGGGGGTACCCCCCTACACGAATGAAGGCATAGCCCTCAACTGTGGGGGGGGACCCCCCCCCACGAATCAGACCATAGGTCTCAAACGTGGGGGGGGACCCCCCCCACAAATGAGGGTATACCCTCAAATGTGGGGGGGACCCCCCCCCACGTTTGGTGCAACCTAAAAATTGCCCCGGAGACGCCCCGCCGCCACTTATTGAGGTAAAATTTTGTTCCTAGGGGTATTTTGAGGTGCTGAACTCGAAACTGGGGCTCATTTTTGTCACCGCGAACCCAGTTGACCCCCACAGGCTACAGTACCAACTTGGGGTCATTTTTTCAAAAATTGAAATTTTTCATGTTTAAGTGTTATTTTGGCCCCTGAACACAAATCCGGAGTCCACTTCCGTCTGGGATCCTCTTGGACTCAAATATGGCAGGCGGCTTTCTTTTCCATACTACTATTCGCTACACCCTCGAGGCAGCAGATTTTTACGAGGCTTTGGTACAGATGTAGTTACGTACAATTCTTACAGTAGAAAATTTTTTACCAGTTTTTTGGTGAAAAGCGCATTCTAAGGTTTTTTATGTTCCTGAATATTCTGATGGATGAATAAGCAGTGGACCCTCCATTCTCAGCAAAAGATACTCCATTCTTGGCACACAACCCCTTGTTGTAGCCGCCGTAGTAAAGTCCAACACGGTGCGAGGCAAAAATGGACTCTAAAGTTCGTGTCCCGCGGATCATACTACACCTAACACTACCAAAATCTCAGTTTCGAAAATTTCACGCCTTAGGACCTCCTAAAGGGGGTACCCTGAGGGGGTCACAGCGGGCCCCAGGAGGGTCCTAGGCATACATGTACACGGGGTCTCGGTTTGGGGGGGGCTTGTCCCGAAATTTTCGACATTTTAGGGGGGCTTGTCCCCATATTTTGTCCCAAAACCGCGAAAATTTCCAAGTTTTGCCTGAAAATGGGAAATTTTTGCGAAATTCCGATATTTTTAGCGATTTTTTCGTTTTTTTGGTCATTTTTGAAGCATTTTACAGCGATCTGAAGCGATTTTGGGGTTTGAGAGAGGGGGGCTTGTCCCGACTGGTCAAATCTGAGGGGGGGGGGCTTGTCCCGGGATTTCAAATCTGGGCGGGGCTTGCCCCCCCCAGACCCCCCCCCCATGTACATCTGTGGTCCTAGGCAAAAATAGACCTCAGATTCTTCTTCAGGGGCTCAAATTACCCCGAGAAACAGCAAAATCTCAGTTTCGAAAATTTGACCCCTTTACCCCCCTGAGGCATGGTACCCTGGGGAGGGGGGGCTTTTCGGGGTCCACGAGGGTTCTAGGCAAAAATGGACCCCGGATTCGTGTTCTATACCTCAAAATACCCCTAGGAACAACATTTTACCTCAAAAAGTGGCGGCGGGGCGTCTCCGGGGCATTTTTTAGGCTGCACCAAACGTGGGGGGGGGTCCCCCCCACATTTGAGGGTATACCCTCATTTGTGGGGGGGGGCCCCCCCACGTTTGAGACCTATGGTCTGATTCGTGGGGGGGTCCCCCCCCACAGTTGAGGGCTATGCCTTCATTCGTGTAGGGGGGTACCCCCCCCACAGTTGTGGCCTTTTTGGGGAGATAATGGTCGCAGCATGTCCGCGCTGCTAGGCCACAAACGTGGCCAGTGTCATACTCTTGTCATTATGCACTCTTGTGTCTACATATGTAAATACACTGACAAACGCACTGACACTGACAAACGCACTGAACCAAAAGGGCATCTTCAAACTTAATTGTTCTTATCTGAGGTTGGGTGCCTTTGGGGATTACCATATGTGAAAATAAGCAAAATTGGAGAACTTTAATTTTTGATTTTGGTAGCCCCCCACCCACTTTTGGTGTATGAAATCATTTTTCGGCGCTTATCCTCTATAGGAATCCCTGTAGCTTCGTTGCCACAACTTGGTTTTGTTGACCGTTTGTGAGAACGCTTTTGGCTAAAACTCGGTTGCTGTAATCATCTTGGTCAACGTTTCATCAAAATAAAACCTTTCAATTCATGAACTCAGATAAAGTTCAACAAAATTAGTTGTATCAACACTGTATCCGTATTAGAATAACTGTCCATTGTTTGTGTTTGCTGTGCTTTTGCTATATTTTGCTTGTTTTGCTTGATGGCATGACCAGTTTTGAGTGTTCATATACAAAATTTCTAATAAAAATTTCACGTGCAAATCGGTTTTGTCGCTTTTATTCTGTGTAGTAACTGTAGTATCTAGCTGTCTATCAAGAGTAGGCTTTGAAAGTATGTATAGAACCGTGATCATTTAAGGTGGTAGTTACGTTTTCGAAGTTTTTGCAATAATTCAAAAGTTACTTTATCAAACATAATCAAACTTGGCACGGACATTGCGAACGTAAATAGCAATATTTCAGCTAATTTTGACGTTGATTCAAACGTTTACGGCTAATTTATAGCTAAAAACTGGATTTTTTGTGTATTTTTTGAGGACTTACAAAATTGTGTGCAAATTTTTGTGGCTCTTACACTACTCATAAAAGCCATTCAAAAAAGGTCTAACCCAATTTATTTTAAGAATATTTTCAGCTACAATATGACATATTTCTGTTAGTCGTTCTAGGCGATCTGTAACTTTGAAGTTTTTTTACCTCAATTCTGACTTCTCATGCCAATATCACAAAATACCAATAACCACTTTGCACAATAGGAATTTACATGTACATAGTCCCTTATGCATCTATTATACCTGCAAAATTTGGTTAGTATATGTCACAGCAGCCACGAGCATTGGCAGTGTTAATAAACCCTTCAAAAATTGCAAATTTTCTTCAGTCTCCTGAAACGTCATTTTAAAAACTTTTGTCCGCCATTTTTTCAACGGGTACGGGAAAACTGTGCTTAATGTAATATTAGCTGACCCCAATGAGGCCCTATTTAACTGACTTAAAATTTTTTAAATAATCCGTCATTTTTGAGCACAATGAGTGATTTCAGTTTAAGTAACCAATATCCTGTTCCGTTCATAAGAATGCGAAGACAGCTTATTTGACAGTAGCCAAATAAATTTGCCCTATACCTTTTTCTAATTGAGTCAAAAGGTTGATTATTTTTTTAGTTACAGCCTACCAAAGTCATAAAAACTGCCGTTTCTTGACTTTTTAGAAAAATTTGAGGCAAACTTTTGCTCACTGTAAAAATCTGCTAAATTTATTACGTTTAGTTAAGCATACCAGCAGTTTTGTAACACATCAACGTGCCTTTGGTATAAATTGCGGAATTTTTTTACCACAGTGAAGAAATAACGAAATACGGTGAAAAATGCATAAAATTCAGCTGATGAGCTTCACCAAAATAGTTGGCGTGCACACTATGAGTAACAGTGACTCTTGAAAAATTGCAATTTTGTAAAAAATAAGTTGATTAATAACAAGAGTACATAATAGCGTCTCACTCTATATAGAAGAAGAGTGAGACACTCTCCAGCCTGCCTGTGTTCTAGCACAGGCAGATGCGCTGGTCGTTTTCAGGCTACATGTTGACATTCTATGCAACATGTGACTGGCCAATCAGCGTGTAGATTCCCTGCGTAACACACTTTGGTATATAATCGCTGATGCGTTGATAAGCATTAAGATAGGGATAAAAGCTTAATAACTCATTATTTATTCATAGTCTGCTTGCACAAACATTAAAAAAGGTTTGCAAATACCTTTAGGGATATTTTGGCAAACTTTCAGCTAAATTGATGGAGAAACTTGTGAGATATAAACTTTTCTGAATTTCTTAAAACTTTCTCAATTAATTTCGCTGAAAGTTTGCCAAAATATCCCCAAAGGTATTTGCAAACCTTTTTTAATGTTTTTACAAGCAGACTATGAATAAATAATGAGTTATGAACCTGTATCCCTATCCTGTTTTATGATTGGAGCACGTGCACAGGCGTCTGCCAATCAGAGAATAGAAGCTCGCTTCTGATTGGCCAGTCACATGTTGCATAGAATGTCAACATGTAGGCTGAAAACGACCAGCGCATCTGCCTGTGCTAGAACACAGGCAGGCTGGAGAGTGTCTCACTCTTCTTCTATATAGAGTGAGACGCTATTATGTACTCTTGTTAATAATATGCAAAAGACCGCTTGTAAATTGATTTAGCAATTGCTACAAAATAGAACATTGAAAAAAGCTGCGAAAACGTAACTACCACCTTAAGGAAGCGCTCAGCAAGATCTTTGGAACTAAGCTGATGCAGTTAGTAGCAATACCACTTTGATTGTACATAGAAGAGACCTCAAAAAACTATTTACAATACATTTTAGCAGTTTACTGTGATTGTGTCAAATTTTATGACCATGTCAAAATTCCTAGTCACACTAATATTGTTTTTGAGCTAGCTCAGCGAAACCTCAACCGATTTTGATGTTTTTGGTTTCGATCGAAAGATCTTTTAGAAATCTAGAGGTCAAAGGTTTGCGATATTCGATTTCAATTATTGATTTTTTTAAAAAATCGATTTTTCAAAAAGCAGCTCTGTTTGAGCGGCTACAGAAAGTGCTGAGAGCCAAAATTTAAAAATAGAATATAAGGGTGGATTTCACAAAGGTGGTTTTACTAAACCATTGGTTTTACGTACGTTTTGCATGATTTGCACGTAATTTCATTACGAAATATCGAACGATTCGTTACGAATTTCGTAGATTTTCTTAAACCAATGGTTTAGCTCAACTGCAATTTCAGCTGAACAGAGACCTGCTGTGCTGCAGGTTTGAAATTTCAACTGAGATAAACCAATGGTTTAAGAAAATCTACGAAATTCGTAACGAAAGATTCGATATTTCGTAATGAAATTATGTGCTAATCACGCAAAACGTACGTAAAACCAATGGTTTAGTAAAACCACCTTTGTGAAATCCACCCTAAATGTCTTTCATTGTGCAAAATTTCAACTCGATCTGAATCTGCAGCAGGGAGCCAGGTCAAAAAATAGTCAACTTCGCTACTCAAAAATGTGAGGTTTGCCCAGACGTTTCTATTTTTCAAAAATTATATCTTTCCTTGCAATGCATAATTAAATTAAAAATTTTGCCAAAAGCCATAATCAATATTTTAAGAAAATAAATCTAAACTTGGACATTTTCGAAAATTTATCAGCTTTTTAGGTGATTCATTTTTGGATTGTAATCAAATTTGGTCAAATAGTGGCTATAGCGCTAATAGCCGAATGACAGCGGGGGGTGTGGTCTATAGCCGAGCTATAGCAGGCTATTTGTAAATAGTGGCTATAGCGCTAATAGCCGAATGACAGCGGGGGGTCATCAATTCTGTGAAACGGCTATAGCCGAGCTATAGCCAGGCTATAGCGGATATTCCTAGTCAAATAGTGGCTATAGCGCTAATAGCCGATTGACAGCGGGGGGTCATCGATTCTGTGAAACGGCTATAGCCGAGCTATAGCCAGGCTATAGCGGCTATTCCTAGTCAAATAGTGGCTATAGCGCTAATAGCCGATTGACAGCGTGGGCTCAACAATTCTGTGAAACGTCTATAGCCGAGCTATAGCCAGGCTATACCGGCTATTCCTAGTCAAATAGTGGCTATAGCGCTAATAGCCGATTGACAGCGGGGGGGGGGTGGGCTCAACAATTCTGTTTTTGAAGTGACGGAGAATCGATGTACAGGACGTATTTTTATTTATACTTTACCACACGTATGAGAGGCGCACGAAGGCCTAGGACGTAAGGGTACAAAAAAGTCTCTCTAGATGTCAAGGGGTAGAAATTTAAGTGCCGCTAAATCTGTCTGAGGGGGGTGTGTAAAGGTACTAACATAGTCTGTCAAGATAACGAGGGGAGGAAAATGTAGGCTTGCCGCTAATTTAGTACGAGGGAGGTGTATAGGTGAAAAACTAGTCTGCCAAGATAACGAGGGGTGAATTACCAGGTCGCCGCTATTTCTATTTCTGGGGGGTAGTAAAAGTCGTGATACATGGGAATGTGACCCTTAAGTGTAGGTAAGTTTCTAAGTAGGGGTGTTTCAGTTAACTGATAACTGATAACTTTTTTAAAAAAAGTTATCAGTTAAAGTTAACTGATAACTTAACTGATTTAATTTCAGGGAGTTAACTTTAACTTTAACTTTAACTGAAATTATTTTTAGCCTTAATTTTAACTGATAACTTAACTGATTTGGACTCCAAAAACTGATTTAAATCAGTTAACTGATTTTATTTTCAGTTAGGCGTCAAAACTGATTTTATTTGCAGTTAAGCGTCAAAACTGATTTTATTTTCAGTTAAGCGCATGACTGAAAATAAGTTTCAGTTCAGCGTGTAACTTACTTAAGGAATTTCAGTTCTGCTGTGGGAATGTTCGTGAAATACCGATGCTAGACGTATCACATATTCACATACCGGCCATAGTGGTTCCGTTGAATGTGCACGTTTCTTTTTTGTCGATGTATTTTAACCACAGATGGCATATATTATATGTAATGAAAGGAATATGACACCCTCTTTCCAGTTTTGTTGTACGGTTGATACACTGCACATTATTAGCGGCAAAAATACAGACCCAAACGGGACACATGGGGTCAATCCAAAAGGTTCCAGGAAAACTTTTTCACCATCACCTAATTTGATCGTGGCAAACTTTTGTTTACGCCACAACGTGCAATTACGGTGCAGAAATTACGTCGTTACTTATATATCAAGTTATCGCCTTCACGGCAGACCTGATTTGCTGTCTGCTGAGGGCACTTTGAGGGTATTTCGACAAAAAATTACGTGCCCTAGCACCAATAATTGTGAACCCTTGTTGAAATCTGGTTCTGAGGTGTTCGTTAATCAGCTTTTAGAAAAATAATTGAATATTGATGAGCAAATTTTCATAAAGTTGGAGCGCAGTAGAAATTGGCCCGGGCTGGTACCTAATAAAATCACTAACCGGTTAACCGATATTTCGGTTAGTGCACTAACCGGTTAACCGATAACCATTCAAATTTAACTACATAACTTAATGGTTTATTGGTCATGTGATGGCCATTGTAAACAAGTAAATTTAGTACGACTAAACTGATGACTATAACACATGAGTGCTGGCCCTGGCTCTGTGTGGTGAATAAAGCAACACATGGTCAAAATTAAACGTTAACCCCTTTTGGAACGGTTAACCGGTTAACCGATTATCCGATTTTTTAGGTGAACCGGCTAACCGATCAGTTTCAGTTAAACGTTCAGTTAATTTTATTGACCGGTTAGCCGAAAATTTTCGCTTAACCGGTTAACCGTCGGTTAAGGTGGTGCTGTCCGGTCTGAATAATTGTGTATTGCCAAGAGTACTTAATAGGGAAAACTATGACACTAGTTCCTATTCTAGCTAATCGGCCGGAACAATGCTCCGGCCGAAATAACTGTTTTACGCCTTGATTTCAGGGGGGAATATATTTTTTTCGCCTTGATTTTTACCCTCCCCCCTCGAATCAAGACATGTCCTGATTTAAGAGGGGTACCCTCGTTTCAGCACACCACCAGCACAGACTAAGCCCAAGAGGCCCAATTATACAACCGTGGTGCCCGGCGCCCGCAATAATAGGGCCCAGCAGTCGGCCTATTGCTCAGTCAAAATGCTCAAGTTTGCAGACTTTTAACGGGTCATTTTTCATTTTCAGGGGTTCGTTGCATCAACTTACAAGTCTTACAATTGTAACAATTGTAAGTGGAAAATTAGATGATTCGTAATGAAATTATATAATGAATTCGTAACGAATCACCGATCTTGCACTTAAATTGTTACAATTGTAAGATTTGTAATTTGGTGCAACCACCCCCAGTTTCGGTTCTTATACAATGAATGATGGCAAATTGATATTGCAAATTGGTTTATTATGCTACCAGCATCCCGCAGGGCATTTTTCTTATCTAGTATGTATCATGTAATATGTATCATGTATAAAACAAAGACGCACGACACTACATAAAAACAGAAAAAACAAAGATAAGTGCTTAAAAAAATCAGTCTTCTGTTAGCTACAACGGTAATTAAGCCTGATTTTCAACTGAAAATTACACTCTTGTCCCCTATCAATGCTCTAAATTTGTGCAGTAACCGCGGTAACAGGCAAAATGCGGTAAGCGCACTTAACCGCGTGGTAACGAACCCATTACCGCATACAGCAGAATTGCGGTTACCGCAGCGGTAACAGCGGTAACCGCAGTACCGCGCCCACTCCTATTAACTTCAAATCCTGCTTGGTCATTTATCTGTAAAAGTTTCACGCATATTTACAAAATAGTGTATAGAACACCTTTGATAGCGCTTATAGCGCAAACAGCACACACAAAACAGCAATTTAGAAAATCTGCACAAAATGATCAAAAACCAATATATTGCTCAAACAGACATTAACAAGGGCTACACTTTTGTTTGTGGTTGTACTACAACTGTATGATGAGTTATCGCTTTCCGAAAACTCACTCGCGCTTACTGTACGTGACATTATAAAGTGATCCAAACCTTTGCCACAGAAGTTTTTTTATGCCTTGCTATTTACTTATGTAGTAATATTTTACTTTTCTTAACATTTTACTTATTCACGGAGCGCCCAGTCAATGTAAACTTGGCCTATGTTGTAAAAGTTACTAAGCGGACTGGCTTCATTCTGCATTGCAGCATTACGAGTACTGTACGTACAACGTGCCTTTCCTTCCTGCAAGGCTCATCCCATAAACATATAAATTTCAAAATTATAAAACTAAGCCTAAGCCTCAGCCTAAGCCCAAACTAAGCCCGATAGTAACCTTGGGACTAAGCCTGAGCCTAAGCCTAAATCCTAATCTAAGGCTAAATTTGAGTATTTTTGAAAACGCACACTCACACGTGATGAGCAGTAGCGTAGCCAGGATCGAGTTGAGAGAGGGGCCAAAGTGCCTTTTTTTGGGGGGGGGGGGTTTTTGGGGGTTTTGCGCGGAATTTTGGGGGGGGGGGTGGTGGCTTTTTTTGGGGGGGTGGGGGGGCCAAAACCGCTGAGGGGGGGGCTTTGGCCCCCCGGGCCCCCCCCCTGGCTACGCCACTGGTGATGAGCCTTGCAGGAAGGAGAGCTCAATGTACGTACATAATAAATTGATCAAATATTGACAGTATAGTTATTTCCAGTTTTGGTGACAAAGGCTCTATCTTCTTTGACGATTGTAACATTATATACTTTTTTCGGGTTAAATGCAGTTGGGGGGGGGGTAGTGGACCTATTTTTTAGAGTAGAGCACCTTGCGTGAAGCATTTTTGCTTCAAGAACCTCTATTTTTGGATTTTCTGAGATATGACCCCCCCGAAATCTGAACCCTCAGTGAGGAACGTTTTCCAAATTTTTTTCGGAAACCCGTGTTTTCTCCGTTCTAACCGTGTTTAAATGGAGTCGGAATAATATTAACAATTCTTTGGAATCAAAACAAAGGCATGTTGACCCCGTTCCTTCCGAAAAATTGGCCAAATCAACCAGAAACGTTGAATTTTTGACCAAATTCAAACTGGGCCTCAATTTAGGCTTGGGCTTAGGCTTAAGCCTTAGGCTAGGCTTAAGGCCGATTCACACGCTGCGATTTTGCCGCTGCGACTTTGACGCGAAACGCAAGACGCAGGGTGTCGCACACAAAACGCAGCGTCTGAACAAACGTAGCGTCTCTCAAACTGTTTTGCTGCGTCTTTACTGTTTTAAAAATATGACAAATAGCTTTGCTAATATTGTTGAAACCAACACGTCCGCAGCATCAAAACGCACTGAAATCGTAAACCGAATTGCAGTCTGGCGTTTAAAACGCTGCGGAAAAATCAAGACGCATGCATTCCGCATTGAAATCGCTGCGTCTGTTCAGACAGTGCGTTTTGCCGGCGCAGTTTTGTGCGAAAACGCTGCCGCAAAATCGCAGTAAAATCGCAGCGTGTGAATCGGCCTTTAGTATCAGGCTTAGGCTTATGTTCAGGCTTAGGCTTAAGGGGGTAATTGCGTTTTTAGGTGTTTTTTTAAACTACCATAACTGCACTTAACCTCAACAAAAACTAGAGCGGTCTTTTTTACTTTCTTTTACACCTTCTAGCTTTAAAAAACTATATTTAAAAGCAGATTATCTTTTGCAATTTTACTGCTGCTATCATTTGAATACACCCCATCAGCGGTTTTTTTGACTAAATTTTGCGCCACAGTTATGAAACTCAAGATCAGCCAACAACTACTAAACTTTTTGCAGTTATGCACTGACATAATATCCCCACCCGTTTTTTTGATATAGTTGATAAGTCGTTTCTACGTTGAGAAAATGACATTTTCGTGCAAAAATCACGTAATTTGACTTTTCTCTAAAATTTTCAAAAGCCCATAACACCGACTCTACAAACTATTTTTTGAAAATGAAAAAAACGGGTGGGGATATTTTCCTAAAGATAATGTGGTTAAAGTTTCGAAGCCGTAGTCCGTTTTTAGCTTGAGTTCTGTGGGCGCAAAAATTACACTGAAATGTCAAAAACCACGAAAACGACATTACCCCCTTAAGTACTAAAAAATCGAAATTTTCAGAAAAAATCCTGTCAGCTTAGCCTGGAGAATCCTGCCAGCTAAGCCTAGACGATGCCTTAAAACATCTAGTATGTCCATTTTTTAGATTTTATGCTGGTAATTATCTGTTTTTTGTCTTTTGGTAATAAATCAATCAATCAATCATCATAACGCACTAAAAAAACTATCCAAAAACAAAGATTATAGTCATTTTTGGCTTCAAAATTTGGTGTACATTTGCTTCCCAAAACACGGAAAATGCAGTTTTCAAAGGGTCATAGCTCAAAAAAATACAAATTTGTGGCTAGGGTTTCTATTACAAAAAATGCTTCCCTTGAGATGCGCTACTCCAAAAAATAGGTCCACTATTCCCCCCCCCCAACTGGTTCACTTCGAATATTTTGTACCTTCTTTAACACTAATTTTAGCATTTATAGCAAATTAGTGATTTTCAGTAGCGTAGCCACCAGCCAGGATCAAGTTGAGGGAGGGGCAGTTGCGTAGCCAGAATCAAGTTGAGGGAGGCGCCAACGTGCCTTTTTGCCCGAAAATTCGAAGTTTGTCTACCTGGGGGGGGGGGGGGGGCTCATTTCTCAGCACTAAGAGATGCGAGCTCAAATGACACTTGTACAGAAAACTATCCTTCCTCTATTCATGACCGCAGTGGTAGGTCCCTCCTTATTTCGTACGAGGGCGGTCATGACCGAAACTCGACGGGGTAAAAAAAACCCATGTGGGGAAAAAACCCACTTTTTGAAAATGTTCTGGTGATGTCGATTTTCGTGATTTTTTGTGGCATCTGCCGAATCTGCAACATCCGCACATCCGCGTTAAATTTTGCGGATGTGGATGTCAAAATGTTGCGGATCATCCGTGGATGCAGATGCGGATATCCGCGACATCCCTAGTATATATTATATATATGACTCGGTTTCTGAGAAAATCGACCACACGGTGATTGGCTTTTTTGGCGACCCCCTTCGATGTGCTTTATTTTTGGATATTTTCCAGGTGGACCTACCACATTAACAAAACCGTAAAAATAAGCTCTGATTTCGCTGCAGTTTTTTGAATATACGACTCTGAAAATGACTATTTTTCGTAATTTTGATACCCTCAAGTTGTCGTCGCGTTAGTCAATGTTACTCCTGACACACAACTGTCTATCATATCCTATTAAGTCAGCATTAATGAATATTTGGTGCTATATTTGGCTTAATTTGGTGTCGGTACTGCAAGTATGTAGCTTACCAGAGCCCTTTAAGTAGGATTTTTTCGCACTTTTTCGACGCTCAATTTTTAGGTTTTGGTCCAAACAAGTATCTCAAAAGGCCGGGTCGGTCAATTTGTTTTCACGCGTTTGTAGCCCTATCAGGGTTGGCGCGATAGCGCCCAACCCTAGAATAGGAAAATTTAGCACTATTGCGGATTTTGAGAATTTGAACTTTTTGTAGCTCAAAATATAGAAGAGCTATTTACACGAAATTTTGTGTATGTATACCCCTTGGTAATACCTAAATGCTGGCAAAATTTCAGCCGGATCGGTCAAGTATTTTCTGAGATACCCCCGGGGACCCCCCAAAATTCACGGACTTTCGCTCTTTTTTTTTTTTTTTCCCAGAACTTTTCTCGCCGGTAGTTCATCCGAGCGACACCTTTTTTGGTTTTTCACATTTCGTATAGCCTGCAATAGACACGGAAAAAATGGTTTTGCTCGGGTGTTTCCGTGAGAGGCTGTGCTGGGAGGGGGGAAACCCCTTTTTTGGGGTCCAAAAAATGACCAAGTACGAAAAAGTTTAGCACACTTTTTAAGAAGTTGCGCAAAACGGCCAGTCATGATCTTTTGCATATGAGGTGGTACAGTAGTGGAATAGAAACTAACATGGGCTTTTTTTGAATTTCGGCCTATAAGCCCCAGGGCATGCCCATACCCCCCGCCACGTGTATTACGGGGGTAGGCTCGCTACGGGCAGAGGAGCTATCATGGTTATAGCTGGAGGTCTATCGTTTTGTATACGAATATAAACCCATATGCTGTACATTCACTGGTATTATCACTTTCTTCCTCAGATGTTGAATAGTCCCCTAGACGGTACCCCCCGGTTGGCTGTGTGTCATGTATGCGCGTACGTAACTTCACAGTAGAATAATTATGTTTGCTGTTTGTTTTTCATGATAGTTCAAGTTTTTTCGTGTAATATGGATTGTGAACTTGCGAACATATCATATTAATACCCATTGCCCCACCGATCGAGGGTCCGGGTTCGGCGGTTTTAACACATCTCGGCCGATCCGGGCGTTTCGGGGGTTTTGTGCGGGCGGTGGGCGGTGGGGGTTGGCGGGTGGCTGTTTTGGTTTGGGGGTGTGCTCCTTCCCCGCTGGGCTCTGATCATGAATTTATGAATGAATGAATTTATATAATGAATTCGTAACGAATCACCTGATTTTGCACTTACAATTGTTACAATTGTAGGACTTGTAAAATTGAAGTGAGCAGGCCCCAGACTGCTATTCGACCTGCGATTTCATTGCGTTTTGATGCTGCGGACGTGTTGGCATAAGCAAATTTCGCGGACCAATTTGTCATTTTTTCGAAACAGTAAAGACGCAGCAAACTGACCTGCGAGACGCACTAAGGCCGCAAAGCTTGTTCAGACGAAGCGTTTCGCTTGCGACACCCTGCGGCTTGCGTTTTGCGTCAAAATCGCAGCGGCAAAAACGCACCGTGTGAATCGGCCTTTACACTAACGCTTAAACTTAAGGCCGATTCACACGGTGCGTTTTTGCCGCTGCGATTTCGACGCGGGGGGGGCGCGCGACCCTGCGGCTGCGTTTGCGTCAAAGAGCGGCGGGGAGGGCTGGGTGGGGGCTGCGATCGACAGCAAAACGCAAGCCGCAGGGTGTCGCAAATGAAACGCACCGTCTGAACAAACTTTGCGACCTCAGTGCGTCTCGCATGCCAGTTTACTGCGTCTTTACTGTATCAAAAAAATGACAAATTGCTAAGCGAAAATTGATTAAACCAACACATCCGTAGCATCAAAACGCAATGAAATCGCAGGTCGACTTGCAGTCTGGCGTTTAAAACGCCTGCGGCAAATTCAAGACGCAGGCATTCCGCACTAAAAACGCTGCGTCTGTTTAGACATTGCGTTTTGCTTGCGGCAAGCTGCGTTTTGCCGCAGCGGCAAAAACGCTGCGGCAAAATCGCAGTAAAATCGCAGCGTGTGAATCGGCCTTTAGTGTTTACACTTAGTGTTAGCGCTTATAAGCGCTAAGTGTTATTCACATACTTAGTGTTTATTTAAGCGCTTAACAAACACTAACGCTTAACTTAGGGCCTATTCCTTTACCGGACTAAAGGGTTAATTATAATCGGACTAAACGGTTTAAAAATTATGCTGAAACAAGCCATTCCAAAACCTCCGGATTAAACGGACTTAACAGCTAGCGCGCTGATTTTTAAGTCTGTTTAGTCCGATCAAGCTGGACTTTATTATTCGCGCTAAACTGTTTAACCCTATCATGCCCAAAGGATCATGGGAGATACCCCACGATGAACTATCATATCTAGGGCTATGCAACTTGACTAGTCTATTCTAGTGACAAGATCTTTTAGCTGTTTTTATGGGGAATTGTAGGTCTTTGCATTAGGCCGGCAATTTTAGTCCTACTGCCACACAGCGAAGCCTATGCTCATTTAAGCAATGTGCAAATTTGACTTTTTTTCATCGCAAAAGTAGTATTTTCTTTGAGGCCACATTACGAAATCTAAATGCAGCTCCGGCAATCTGCTTTATGTGCATCAGATACTGCGGATAATGTCGGTTATTTCTAGCATTCAACTACGGCAGGCTCACAGTTGCTGTGTTCCTACTCTAGGATGAGGTACATATGTATTATGCCTGAGCGATGGCGCAACTTTTACGGCCTCAGCCGCCGCGTATTAATACTATATTGCAATCGTCTTCTATGATTGCATGTAGTTCTACTGTTAAATTTTTTCACAAATTCTCAAGTTTGAGCGCTTATAACGCAAAAACGGTGCGTCCTAGACCCTTAATCGGCCGATTATGTTTTGTTCACCATTCATTTCTCTATCGAATGGTGGTTTCGCGATCTCTCTACGACGCACGTAGCTCGAGCAATGTCCAAACAAGCAAAGCCCAATGCAAAATGGGCGTGGAAATATCACACCTATATTATCACTCTGTGAAATGAAACCTGCTGCGCTGCAAAAAATCATAACGGACAGACTTGGTCTTGGTCACAGTTTAGAAAATTCAATTTTCTAAACGGTGAACGTTTAGAAAATTCATTTTTCTAAACTGTGAACGTTCTGAAAATTCAATATTCTAAACGGTGAACTTTATAATAAATCTTTGTGGACAGTGAATTTCTAAACGGTGAACGCACGCCGTCAGTGGAACGCATAAAGGCAGTCACAACTAAACGCAGTCAGACGTTTAAAACTTGCCTAGCTAAGACCATCGTTACAAAAAATCCGGTGATTTTTGCGCATGCTAAAAATGCAAGACAAACTCAAGACTGGGTCTACAGCTAACTAGTCTCCGAAGACTAACGTTAAACGGTATTCTGAAACGTTGTCTTAGCTGAGTTTTAAAAACTGCACTGAATTAGTGTTTCTGCAGCTGCAAAAAAACTTGTCTTGACCCTTTCATTCATAATGTTGCTTCAGAGCAACAATTAACACTGGCTCATACTATTGAAACCTGTCAAGTTTATGTTTCGCAGAACCAGTTCACGAGAATTTCTTAGGTATCCGAGTCAAGCGAGCCGGTGGCCGAGGCCGAGTGGCTAGGCGTGACAGTCCTGCCACAAAGTTATCAGTGGGAAGCAGGCAGAGTCTGTGGCGGCAAATCCCAGCCAACGTTTGGACTTTGTGCAATTTGGAAAAAATCATGTAGGAAAGGGTTAAACTATTGGGTCCACGCCAATGCGTTCAACCTGTGTAAATAAGCAGTTACTACTACTATGTTAATAATAATTTTGCTATAAAATTTCTAAAATTTCTACAATATTGAGTAATAACAGTAAGACGAAAGCTAACACATCCTACATAACTATAGCCACCGATAGCCTAAATTTGCAATTTTCGTAGTTACCTAATTTCACAAAAACCTTGTTAAAATTGGTTAAAACATCTTGAGAACATGCACATGATCTTTGACAACACTCATTAGCTTTATTTTTTAAATTTATAAAGTGTTCAAATAAGGCCTAGACTAGCTGAAGGGCGTCTTGATTTACAATGGAAAACCAAGACTGACCCAGTTTATTATGCATACCGATTAGCATTTTTAGAACCTCGTAATGACAAATTCTAAACGTATAACATACGAATCCTATAGAATGTTCTGCTGAGTGCTGACACGTTAGTCTCTGGAAGGTCAGTCCACGGGCTTAGACATAAATATGTCTCCGGAGACTGTCTTTATGCATTTCACATTCTGTATTGTGTGAAACTGTGAGATAGCAGTAGTGTGTGTGTGTGTGTGTGTGTGTGTGTGTGTGTGTGTGTGTGTGTGTGTGTGTGGTGTGAGCAGTAGGTATGTTAACAATCTGTGAGACTTTGTAAACCATATGAGACAAAAAATTCAAGTCTGATCACTATTCTTTAGTAGAATATGCAAATGAAGTTTGCAAAGTCTATCAACAGCAAAGCCATGTATATACGTATATATGTATTGGCATCAAACAATTAAACGCAGACTACCACACATACCAACACAGCAGCAAGCACAGACACATATGGCGCACACACTCACGTTCACATACACCCGCACAATCACATGGGTCAAAACGTACACAAACGCACACACAAAACCTTCCAAGATACACGTTATTAACCGACAGACTCATTCTAAAGAAGCCTGCTGCGCTGTGGCGCAGCAGGAAAAACTAGAAGGTGTCAGAATGAGGCTGTCTAGCCAGTGATACTCTGGGCATTAAAGGGTTAATCCGGCAGTTTTGGAATAGACCAAATTTATAATCGGAGTAAATTTAGTCGGACTTAATTTAGTCCGGTCCCGGTGTCATTCCTAAACTTAAACTTCCCGAATCCCGACACAGATAAATTTGGATTTCTGGTGCACTATAATGTTTTTTCGCACCAGCCAATCAGTTTTGTCTCCGCCTACAAACTTTTGTCTCTGATTGGCTGAGCAGTTGAAGTTGACCATTAACACCATTAAGCTACACCATAAAATAGCCCAATTATTCAGCTACAATTTGATATATAGATCGTCCAAATCGGTTAAGATAGTCATAAGTACATAGCAAGCGAATAATTGGGGGGTACCGGGAAGTTAAGTCCGTTTAATCCGCGTAACAGAACGCGGACTAAAACTCCATGTAAAATGCAGCGAGTGGACTAAAGGGACTTATTTAAATCCGGTTTAGGAACGGAAATTTTTTAATCGGACTAATTTTAGTTCAGCTGAGAGTTTAATCCGGTGGTAGTTTAGCAATGGGATCGGACTAAAAAGTTTAATCCGGTGGTAGTTTAGGAATGGGTTCGGACAAAAATTACGCCGCTGACTTATTTTAAACCGTTTAGTCCGTTTAGTCCGACTTGCCATTCCAAAACCTCGGACTAAAATAAGTCCAGTCCGTTTAATCCGGTAAAGGAATAGGCCCTTAGTCTTTTGGTTTTGTATTCACATGCTTAAAGTTTAAGGCCGATTCACACGGTGCGTTTTTGCCGCTGCGATTTTGACGCAAAACGCAAGCCGCAGGCATTCCGCAGTAAAAACGCTGCGTCTGTTCAGACATTGCGTTTTGCGTGCGGCAAGCTGCGTTTTGCCGCTGCGGCAAAATCGCAGTAAAATCGCAGCGTGTGAATCGGCCTTTAGTGTTTGGCTTAGAACTAAGCGCTTAAGTTTAGGGACCTCGGGAGCTCCCTAAGCGCTAAGCGCTTAGGTAGTGGATGGTGTGTGGAAGGGGTAGGGAGAGTGGGAAAGGTTTTTAGCCGCCATGGGAAGGAAGGGCATGCAATTTAGTAAATATTAGTGACATTTTCCGAACAATTCGACCTTGTTGGTCTTTTAAGGTGGTAGTTACGTTTTCGAAGTTTTTGCAATAAATCAAAAGTTACTTGACCGAACATAATCAAACTTGGCACGGACATTGCGAACGTAAATGGCAATATTACAGCTAATTTTGACATTGATTCAAACTTTTACGGCTAATTTATAGCTAAAAAAACTGGATTTTTTGTGTATTTTATGAGGACTTACAAAATTGTATGCAAATTTTTGTGGCTCTTACAATACTCATAAAAGCCATTCAAAAAAGGTCTAACCCAATTTATTTTAAGAATATTTTCAGCTAAAATATGACTTATTTCTGTTAGTCGTTCTAGGCGATCTGTAACTTTGAAGTTTTTTTACCTCAATTCTGACTTCTCATGCCAATATCACAAAATACCAATAACCACTTTGCACAATAATTTACATCTACATAGTCCCTTATGCATCTATTATACCTGCCAAATTTGGTTAGTATATGTCACAGCAGCCACGAGCATTGGCAGTGTTAATAAACCCCTTCAAAAATTGCAAATTTTCTTCAGTCTCCTGAAACGTCATTTTTAAAACTTTTGTCCGCCATTTTTTCAACGGGTACGGGAAAACTGTGCTTAATGTAATATTAGCTGACCCCAATGAGGCCCTATTTAACTGAATTAAAATTTTTTTAAAAATCCGGCATTTCTGAGCACAATGAGTGATTTCAGTTGAAGTAACCAATATCCTGTTCCGTTCATAAGAATGCGAAGACAGCTTATTTGACAGTAGCCAACTAAATTTGCCCTATACCTTTTTTGAACTGAGTGAAAAGGTTGATTATTTTTTTAGTTACAGCCTACCAAAGTCATAAAAACTGCCCTTTCTTGACTTTTTAGAAAAATTTGAGGCAAGTTTTTGCTCACTGTAAAAATTTGCTAAATTATTACGTTTAGTTAAGCATACCAGCAGTTTTGTAACACATCAACGTGCCTTTGGTATAAATTACGTAATTGTATGCGGAATTTTTTTACCACAGTAAGGAAATAACGAAATACGGGGAAAAATGCATAAAATTGAGCTGATGAGCTTCACCAAAATAGTTGGCGTGCACACTATGAGTAACAATGACTCTTGAAAAATTGTAATTTTGTAAAAAATAAGTTGATTAATAATATGCAAAAGACCGCTTGTAAATTGATTTAGTAATTGCTACAAAATAGAGCATTGAAAAAAGCTGCGAAAACGTAACTACCACCTTAATTGCCCGAAATAAAAAAATGCACTTTGTTTTACAAATTCATTTTTTTACATTTTTGAGTAGAGCACCTTGATCAAAGTAATTTTTCTTCAAGAATCCCTACTTGAAAGTTTGTATTTTCTGCAATATCGCCCCTTAAACCTATAACGCCGATTTTGCATTTTTTAGGAGTCTAATGACTGTTTAAAACAATTTTTACAACTTTTTAGTTTGAGAAAAATATATATTTTCAATAAAAATTAGTAATTTAAATAAATCTAAAATCGGATTTATAAACACCAGTATGGAAATGACAATAAGTAACGAATTCCGGCTCCATATCAAGCAGGAGCGCACTCCAAGCCAAAGCCAAAACTAAGCAATTAATTTGCTAAACGCTAAGTTTAGTGTAACACTAATTTTTAAGCGTTTACTTTGTGAATAACAGTTTAGTACGAAATAAGCGCTAACACTTAGCAAACGCTTAGCGTTAGTATGTGAATAGCACTTAGTATGTGAATTCGGGCCAATGAATTAATAATATGAACAAAATAATAAAATGATGGTTCTGGGACAGCCCGTAGCCGGAGCCTGGAGGGAGGGGAGGAGCCTGGAGGGTGGGGAGTGTTGGGGAGTTAAAATGTGATAATAATTATATTATTATTGTATATGGATTACATAATAATTAGGTTTTTTACATATTTCATATACTTTACATAATTAAGTACTAATTTTAATATCACAATGGTAAACTGGATTTTTAAAATTTATTAACCTACCCCCCTTACCCAATTTTTATTGGGGTTAAGTCTTTTTGGCAAACTGCTGTAAAGAAACAGCTGCTCAACAAGTCGGTCAGTTGGTAATTGGATTCACTACAATCAATACAAACACAGACACGCTCACTGCACCAACCCACACTAACACACACACACACACACACACACACATTTTAGTGATTTTTAACTGGGCGTCACACACACAAGCTTCAAGTGATTTTTAACTGGACATTGACACACACGCACACACATTATAGATAATTGTGTGGTAGTATACACACACACGTTAAAGATAATTAAGATTAACGAAAAAGATTTATCAGCTTTCTATTTAAATTTCTAGCCAATCAAATTAAAAGTTTCCACATTGCTTGCAATGCAATGCAATGTACTGCAATGCATAAAGGCTATATAAACCCCCCAAACTTGTCATTTAGTCATTGTCAGCAGTAACAATGGGTGCGTCCAGTTGCCCATTCTGCTCTGTAACGTTTTCGCGCAGAGATAATCTGCAACGGCACATCCGGAAGCAGCACCCACCTGTGGCACTGTCATTGTCAAACCAACCAGGACCAAGTGTAGGTTTCTAATTTTACTAAAACTTTAAACTTAAACTAACTTTTACTTAAGTCTGATTAAATTTAATATTAAAATGACTTAAATAACTTAAAACACATGAACGCGGTGTGGTATGCTTGCATTGTGCTTCTTCAACGCGCGCTTTACCTGCATATCACAGCACTTTGTTGCCGTGTGCAGCCGTGTTTTGAGTTAGGGTCTCTTGTAACCCTAAGCAAGTTACAAGAGTAGGACTCCAGGGTATCAGACGGTCTTCGGACCTGTGCACGCTGGTATCTAGCCTATGGCTAACCTCTTGGTATGGAGTCGGCAACCTTCATGGCGGTGGTAGTAAGGGAAGAAAACGCGAAGCACTGTGTTCATAAAATGGATTTAGAGGGTGGTTAAGTAGATGAAAGTTTACTACGAACTTTCTAAGGGAACACACCTCTCGCCATTTGCCACGAACCCATCGTCCATGTCGTAATTAGGGTTAGGTGCTGGCCGTAAACTTAGACCAAAATGGACTTAGGATTTACTTATAGATTTTAACTTAGCTTACTGAATTCTGTAGGCACACACAGATATAGACCTAGGTCAGTACAAAAACTTACTCTACAGTAATTTTTCAAATAGATTTTTTATATACACTTACAAAATTAGCAAATTTCAAATTTAACGTAAATACACTTAGTTTTTTGTATAAACTTTCATTCAGTATTAATTTTTCAGTAAACACTTATTCAACAGGTAATTTTTACTCCAAACACTTTAAACTTTAATTTTTAAGTGCAAACGCCCAGAAAACTCAGTTTTCCTCACACAAACTTTGGTTTTACTAGCTTCTAGATCTTAACTCTAGTTTTAGCTGTAGTATATTTCACTAACTCGCAATGCGCAGAATTATAGGTAGATTTTTTTGCTACAAACACTTAGTTTACAGTAAATTTTTCAATACGAACACTTACAAAATTCGTTTTTTCCTGCTAAGTTGTGCTTTCCTGTTAAGTTTAACGCAAATACACTTAGTTTTTTGTACAAACTCTCACCCAGCATTGGGTTTTCAATACAAGCAGCTAGTCTACAGTAATTTTATAATAAACTTACTAAACCTCAATTTTAAAGTGCAAACACCTAACAAACTTAGTTTCTCTTGCATAAATTTCAAGTTTAACGTGAGTACACTTGGTTGTTTCACACAAACACTCAATCAGCATTTGTTTTTCAGTAGAAACAGATAGTCTACTGTAATTTTTTGATACAAACGCTTAGTGAACTATAATTTTTAAGTGCGCACACTTAGCAGTTTTAGTTTTTTTTACAAAAAAAATCAAGTTTAACGTAAAACACTTAGTTTTTTCCTGCACAGTCACATAGTAAACATAACGCTTTGTGTACAAAGTTCCTAAATTTTCAGAATAATCACTTACTAAACCTCAATTTTTAAATGCAAACACTTACTAAACTTTAAGTTTTAAGTGCAAACACTTACTAAACTTTAATTGTATACTGCAAACACTTAGCAATTTTAGTGTTTCTTTCATAAATTTCAACTTTAACACAATCACACTTTGTTTTTGTTGCACAAACTCTCACTCAGCATTAATTTTTCACTATAAACACCTCACTAATTTTAAGCACAAGCACAAAAGAAACCTTATGCTATCTACCAGAAAGTTATAAACACTAAACTTTAATTTTTAAGTGTAAACACTTAGTAAACTTTAATTTTCAAGTGCGAGCACTTACCAATTTTAGTTTGTTCTTGCATAAGTTTAAAGTTTAATGTGAATACACTTTGTTTTACATTGTCTCACTTAACATTGATTTTCAGTACAAACACCTTGTAAACATTACTATTTCTCCTCAAACACTTAGTCTACAGTAATTTTTTCCTATGAACAGTCACGAAGCTATAATTTTCAAGTGTAAGCACTTGCTAATTTATTTTTTAAACAGTTATTTGTAACATAAGGTTTTTTTGTAACAAACAATTACATAACAATAATTTTTTGTAGAAACAGTAACAATACAACATTTTTAAGTAAAAACAATTAGTAAACATTGTTTTTTGTTAGAATTTTTTTAAAATTTTAATGCAAACACTCGTAAACACATTTTTCATAGTAAATTTTAAGTAAAACCGGTTTTAGCACCAGCTATCAATATTTTGCTGTTTCAGAATCAGTCATTTCCCTCACCAAACCCAAATTCTACCTGCACCAGCACCTATACAACTGATGTACCTTCTACAACCCATGCTGTTTCGATGCCATCCCAACATAGTTGTTCCTTTGCCAACAAAATTAGCGTTAGTTTCACTTATTCACTATTAAACTACTATATCTTTGTCTTCTCTTTGGTTTGTTTACAAATCGATACCTGTCAGTAGTTGATGAATCTAGTAGCTGTGTAACCTTGTAACTGTGGTGTGGAAAAGACACAATAGTAACTATCGCCTGATCTGGGGATCGAAAGATATATACTGTTGTTACTTTGGTGTTGGGGTGTTCTTGTTTTGTTGAGCTGATAATATATGTAATTAACGGTTGTGCTTTCTCTAAGTGCAAACCTACAGGTCAGTGACAATACCCATTTCCAATAAATGATATAACCATGTGTAATACACACTAGTCGAGAAACACAAATCCATAAAAGGACTCTTGTTTCAGGCTCCGATTCATTGCGAAATCTGTTCAAAGTCCTTCAATTTTCGAAAAAATTTGCTACGCCACATTCGAGAGCGCCATAAACAATTCAAGACCCACAACTGTGGTTTTTGCAGCAGCTCATTTTCACGGTCGTTGGAATTGAGAAAACATATGGAGATGCATTTACGCAAACGCCCTACACCCCCTCCCACTCATGATCCTGCAACATTTTCCAGATCAAAGCAACTTCGAATACACACTCTACCATCACAGACGGCCTTGGATCATTCCCTTCGAAGTTTTTCTCTCATCCCCACAGAATCTGCTATGGATCCGTGCAGCTTTCTGTACTCCCAAACTTCGGCAATAACAGAAGCTGTTGAAGAAACTCTTGAAATACACCCTGGAATCAAGATGTGGATGAGCCTACAGGTTCGCTTTCATCGAAATATAGATCCAAATGATCAAGTTGATGCTCACTTTAATTCCAAAAATCGAGTAGTTTTGCGAGGTTCCACCGTTGAAGATGAAGTGCGAGCCGGATTTCCAGAAATCTTGGCTAATGTTGGAAGTTTTATTCAGCGTGGCTCTGGTTGGGTGGTGGAAACTATTGGGCATTTAGACCTACACTTAGCCCACTACCAACCTCTCCGCGGATCCTCATACTTGCCATTGCCCGAATACATTCGGAACAAAAAGGCCGTCATCAACATTAAAAACACTGATAACCAATGCTTCAAATGGAGTATTTTAGCTGCTCTTCATCAGATTCACATACATCCAGAGCGAGTAAAGCACTATGTCCACTTCACGGATGAGCTAAATTTCAGTGGAATTAATTTTCCCGTGAAAGTCTCTGATATTCCAAAATTCGAACAACTGAACAACCTCAGCATCAACATATATGAATTGGATCAAAACAATGTCAGTCCCCTGCTGATTTCAAAACGAAACGGATGCCCCCACATCGATCTTCTGCTGCTGACGGCAGGTTCAAAGCAGCATTACTGTTGGATAAAAAACCTTGACCGCCTGCTATATGACCAGAATCTTCATGCTCGAAAAAAGCATTTCTGCCCCCGCTGTCTTTTACCCCAATATAGTGAAGAAAAAAAAATTCTTCACATGCAGCTCTGCCAGAAGAACGATCCAACCCGCGTGGAGATGCCAGAGGACAAGTGGCTCAAATTTAGTAATCTCCACCGAATGCAACGAGTCCCATACGTGCTCTATGCGGACTTTGAATGCCTGACTGAAAAATTACCAGGCTGCCCTCCACCAAATAGTGCCTCCTTTACTCAAAAGTACCAGAAGCACACGCCATGTGGATTTGGTCTTGTGGGTGTGATGGATTGTTGTGGTGCTGAGAAGAAAATTGAGCAGAGCACTATCTACCGGGGAGAGGACTGTGTTGAAAAATTTCTGCACACAATTTTGCAGAAAAACGAAGACTATCAGGAAAACTTCCCGCATGCTCAACCTCTGAATCTGACGATTGCCGAAGAAGAACAACACCGTGAGCAAAAAGACTGCTACCTGTGCTCAAAGCCCTTTGCCCCTAATGAGCCCAAAGCCCGCGACCATTGCCATTTCTGTGGTCGGTATCGCGGTGCGGCCCACAACAAGTGCAACATGGGCTTCAGACTGAATCGTGATATTGTGGTGGCAATTCATAACCTCCGGCGTTATGATGGCCACCTTATAATGCAGAAAATCGGGCTTCTGTGCAACGAACTGGGACTCATAATGGATTGCATTCCAAAAGGAATGGAAGATTATTTGAGCGAAAAAAAGGTATGGTACGTATTCCTACGAAGGGAGTAAAAACTAGTATCAGGCGAGACCAGCTCAGAAAAGGATTGGAGTCAGCTGAAGAGGCTGATATCACCATTCTGACTATCCATGCTCAAACGTCTGGATTATTCGATATCAAAATTTGGGCGAGTACCACGACCTATACCTAAAATATTTTACTGGGATTGTTAAGCGGGTTTCTTTGTTATGGTTAGCCTTATTAGTGTTTTGGGATGCCTCAAACTTGATTCGTCAGATGTATTTATTTTTCGAAAACGGCATCGGGGGTATTTCATGTTTCTCACCGCTACGCAAAAGCCAACACCCCAGGTCCGATTACGATCCACACTCCCCAATTCGTGGTTATTACATGAGAAAATTTGTACGGTGGAGCATGGTTCAATCTCTACCCGTCAAGGATTGAGTGGCTACAGAAGATATTCTCAAAAATTGACTGGAAGTACCAGCTAGAGGACAATACAAGGGCTATGCTTGAATACCTCGACTCCCCAGAGCCCACGATGCCAAATTCCTATCCTCTTGCCCCCGAACGCTGCAGATTCTTGATCTTCCCCCTACGCCCAAGCCCTCTAAGTTGGTCCCCCTTCAAGGTAGAAGCGGTCCCATGAGGCCAAGTCCCACTACATTGTACTGTTTACGACTTTGGTGGATAATTCCGACCAAGATAGTAATTAATAAAGGAAATGAAGCAGAGTGAGAAAGAGTATTATGCTGTAAACGGAAATTAAAAAGCTGGGAGGAATTCACGCAAACGTAGAAGGAGGGCTCATAAGCGTTAGCTTAAGCCTGTAACATTGGCTTTTTTTGTTGTCTTTGATTATGTTTATATTATTGTTCCCAATGAAGAGCTGTCTGATAATTTCTAATAGTGTATTATTTTCCTACTTATTAACAAAAAGGGAAAGGAGAAAAAGTGTATGACAGGAAATAATGTTTACCTCTGTAAATAAACATGACGAGAAACAAAAAAAACCCAACTTAATAAATTAAATAATATTAAAATACAGTCATTTTATGATAAAAACGATAAGACCCAGCAAGAAAAACAACACATAAAAAAATAAAACTCATACTAAAATAAAACCGTCTAGAATTAATTACAAAAGCGTATGACTTGATTGAAATGAAATGAGTATATCTGATCTTAGTTTATAAATAAAATTTAGCTACCTCTAAGCTATTAAGATAGAAGTTGTATTAATAGTATTTTTTTTTTTAGTTATTTTTTAATTAAAAATAAAAATATAGAAAAACAAAATAATACTAAATCGTTTTAAAATTTTTATTACTTTAGAATTGAATGTTTGTTAAATATTAAATAATTAAACTATATGAAATAAGATATTGTTAATTTCATAACGTCTTGATAAATTTTATATTTTATTAACATAATCCCACCACATTTATACATACACATACGCAATAATATAAAACACTATCTATATTATGATTGAATAGTGGTAGTTACATTGGTAATTTTGTTTATAATAACATACATCACATAATTAAAAAATATAAAACCTATGTCCTTCGTAGTAAATCTTAATACAATCAATTTGAGTTAGGATAAGATTTTAGCAGATAGAATTTATTACTTTAAAGTTTTAGTATATTCTTTTATCATCATAAAGGAAATGTCTATTAAATCACTATAAATTGATAAGTTTACGAATGATTCTATTATATACATTGAAGTACGTCAAAAGGTATCAATAATAACATGGGAAATTCTTTAAACAGATTTTTGATACCTTGGACGTTCTTATCGACACATTACATAAAAATGTAATTTTGGAGAGGCCCAAATTCGCTATGGAGTACAAGTTTCATCTTCTTTTCCCCAAAATTTTTGACGGAGGGACTGTTAATTATTAAGATATTTTATAATATAAAAATATATATGAAAGATTTGTTTTATCTTGAACAATAAATTTATAATAAATTAATATTAAATAAGAAAGAAAAGCATGTATGTTTAGCTTCATAAAGAAACCTGGGTTAGAGGGTTATACGGGTTTGGCGTATCTTTGAAGCTTTGTAAATTTTCATGGTTTTACCAAACACAGTTATTTATATTTGAACAAATTTCTCGATACTTTGGCTTTTTTTGTTGATTTAATGTACGCTTCATCACGTTGTGTGAATCGAGCACACGGTGCACGCGCATCAGTTTTGCGAAATAGAGGTAAATTGGGTATGGAATGTAGTGGGACTGGGCCTAATTGGGAAGCTCTCGACCTTGGAAGGGGTCAGCCAAAGTTGGGGCTGGCGTAGGGGGACAGCATATCACCAGAAATCTGCAAGCGTTCGGGGGCAAGAGGATAGGAATTGTGGGCATCGTGGAGCTCCTGGGGGTAGTCGAGGTCAACTTCAAGGACATAGCCCTTGTATTGGTCCTCTAGCTGGTACTTCCAGTCAATTTTTGAGAACTGATCGTCTGTCAGCCACTCAAAGTCCTTGACGGGTAGAGATTGAACCATGCTCCACCCGTACGAATTGTTTGCATCCATGTACATAATCCACGAATTGGGGGAGTGTGGATCGTAATCGGGCACCTGGGGGTTGTTGGCTTTTGCGTAGCGGTGAGAAATCATGGAAATACCGCCACGGATGCCGTTTTCGAAAAATAAATACATGTCTGGATCTTGGAGCAGTTAAGCAGAAGTAGTTGAGGCATCGTCAGCAAAGGACGGTAAGTGTAATAATGGGCTGGGTCAACATATACTGAAGAAGAAACCGCGGAAGCTTTAAACTCTGCAGAGTAAAATGTCAGTTTTAGGTATAGGTCGTGGTACTTGCTTTTGGATATCGAAATATGTGAGCATGGCATAGTGATCGGTGTATCCTTTTCTAAAACCTTTCGTGGTAGCTGGGTTCCTCAAATCGCCTTGTATCTAGGTATCCCCCTTCCGCACTAAAAGTTTTAACTGCTCGCCGTCGAACTCGTTGGCCATGGCGTGGAACTTTCCTTGTCCCTCCTTGGCCAAGTTATCAACGAGGGCTTCTAGGGAACTTGTGAGAAACTGGAAGCTATCGACAAATCGGATCTTCCAGCTCCCATCACTTGGGTCGCCTTCTTCGTCATCATCATCACGGGCTAGCTCTCATCTACGAAGGGGTACTAGCTGTAGGGGAGGGCTTTTCGTTTTTTCAGAGAGCTCAAATTCTTCCATTCCTTTTGGTGAATATTGATCCAGTTCGTTAGAATTCTGCTTATAGTGATCATACGGGAGTTGAATTCCAATATCGTTAGAGTGCTGTGGTGGTGGAGAGCTCTCGGTGTCTTGCTTGAGCATGCGGGAAGTTGAGTCTTCGTTTTTCTGAAATTGTGTGAGAAATTTTCAACACAGTCCCCCCGGAGATAGTGCTCTGCTCAATTTCTCTCAGCACCACAACAATCCATCACACCCACAAGACCAAATCCACATGCGTGTGTTGTACTTTTGAGTAAAGGAGGCACTATTTGGTGGAGGGCAGCTGTAATTTTCAGCAGGCATCAAAGTCGCAAGAGCGACGGGACCGGGTGGAGATACTAAATTTGAGCCTTGCCTGGCATCTCCACGCGGGTTGATGTCTTTTGGCTGAGTGCATGTGAAGAATTTCCTTTCTCACTATATTGGGGTAAAAGACAGCGGGAGAGAAATGCTTTTCGAGCATGAAGATATGGCAATAGCAGGCGGTCAAGGTTTTTTATCCAACAGTAATGCTGCTTTGAACCTCGAGAGGAAGGGCACGTCGTTTTGAAATCAGAGGGGACGATTGTTTTGATCCAATTCATATATGTTGATGTAGGTTGTAGTTGTTCAAATTTTGGAATATCAGAGACTTTCACGGGAAAATTAATTCCACTGAAATTTAGCTCATCCGTGAAGTGGACATATGGAGCTTAAGCATAAGCATATGGATGTTACCTTGGATGTATGTGAATTTGATGAAGAGCAGCTAAAATACTCCATTTGAAGCATTGGTTATCAGTGTTTTTAATGTTGATGACGGCCTTTTTGTTCCGGATGTATTCGGGCAATGGCAAGTATGAGAAACGGCGGAGAGGTTGGTAGTGGGCTAAGTGTAGGTCTAAATGCCCAATAGTTTCCACCACCCAACCAGAGCCACGCTGAATAAAACTTCCAACATTAGCCAAGATTTCTGGAAATGCGGCTCGCACTTCATCTTCAACGGTGGAACCTCGCAAAACTACTCGATTTTTGGAATTAAAGTGAGCATCAACTTGATCATTTGGATTTATATTTCGATGAAAGCGAACCTGTAGGCTCATCCACATCTTGATTCCAGGGTGTATTTCAAGAGTTTCTTCAACAGCTTCTGTTATTGCCGACGTTTGGGAGTAGAAAAAGCTGCACGGATCCATAGCAGATTCTGTGGGGATGAGAGAAAAACTTCGAAGGGAATTATCCAAGGCCGTCTGTGATGGTAGAGTGTGTATTCGAAGTTGCTTTGATCTGGGAAATGTTGCAGGATCATGAGTGGGAGGGGGTGTAGGGCGTTTGCGTAAATGCATCTCCATATGTTTTCTCAATTCCAACGACCGTGAAAATGAGCTGCTGCAAAAGCCACAGTTGTGCGTCTTGAATTGTTCATGGCGCTCTCGAGTGTGGCGTAGCAAATTTTTTTGAAAATTGAAGGACTTTGAACAGATTTCGCAATGAATCGGAGCGTGAAACAAGAGTCCTTTTATGGATTTGTGTTTCTCGACTAGTGTGTATTACACATGGTTATATCATTTATTGGAAATGGGTATTGTCACTGGCCTGTAGGTTTGCACTTAGAGAAAGCACAACCGTTAATTACATATATTATCAGCTCAACAAAAGAAGAACACCCCAACACCAAAGTAACAACAGTATATATCTTTCGATTCCCAGATCAGGCGATAGTTACTATTGTGTCTTTTCCACACCACAGTTATAAGGTTACACAGCTACTAGATTCATCAACTACTGACAGGTATCGATTTGTAAACAAACCAAAGAGAAGACAAAGATATAGTAGTTTACTAGTGAATAAGTGAAACTAACGCTAATTTTGTTGGCAAAGGAACAGCTATGTTGGAATGGCATCGAAACAGCATGGGTTGTAGAAGGTACATCAGTTGTATAGGCGCTGGTGCAGGTAGAATTTGGGTTTGGTGAGGGAAATGACTGATTCTGAAACAGCAAAATATTGATAGCTGGTGCTGAAACCGGTTTTACTTAAAATTTACTATGAAAAATGTGTTTACAAGTGTTTGCACTAAAATTTTAAAAAAATTCTAACAAAAAACAATGTTTACTAATTGTTTTTACTTAAAAATGTTGTATTGTTACTGTTTCTACAAAAAATTATTGTTATGTAATTGTTTGTTACAAAAAAACCTTATGTTACAAATAACTGTTTAAAAAATAAATTAGCAAGTGCTTACACTTGAAAATTATACGTACGACAATGTAAAACAAAGTGTACTCACATTAAACTTTAAACTTATGCAAGAACAAACTAAAATTGGTAAGTGCTCGCACTTGAAAATTAAAGTTTACTAAGTGGTTACACTTAAAAATTAAAGTTTAGTAAGTGTTTATAACTTTCTGGTAGATACCATAAGGTTTCTTTTGTGCTTGTGCTTAAAATTAGTGAGGTGTTTATAGTGAAAAATTAATGCTGAGTGAGAGTTTGTGCAACAAAAACAAAGTGTGATTGTGTTAAAGTTAAAATTTATGAAAGAAACACTAAAATTGCTAAGTGTTTGCAGTATACAATTAAAGTTTTGTAAGTGTTTGCACTTAAAACTTAAAGTTTAGTAAGTGTTTGCATTTAAAAATTGAGGTTTAGTAAGTGATTATTCTGAAAATTTAGGAACTTTGTACACAAAGCATTATGTTTACTATGTGACTGTGCAGGAAAAAACTATATAAGTGTTTTACGTTAAACTTGATTTTTTTTGTAAAAAAAACTAAAACTGCTAAGTGTTTGCACTTAAAAATTATAGTTCACTAAGCGTTAGTATCAAAAAATTACAGTAGACTATCTGTTTCTACTGAAAAACAAATGCTGATGGAGTGTTTGTGTGAAACAACCAAGTGTACTCACGTTAAACTTGAAATTTATGCAAGAGAAACTAAGTTTGTTAAGTGTTTGCACTTTAAAATTGAGGTTTAGTAAGTGTATTATAAAATTACTGTAGACTAGCTGCTTGTATTGAAAACCCAATGCTGGGTGAGAGTTTGTACAAAAAACTAAGTGTATTTGCGTTAAACTTACAGGACAACTTAGCAGGAAAAAACGAAATTTGTGTTTGTATTGAAAACTTTACTGTAAACTAAGTGTTTGTAGCAAAAAAATCTACCTATAATTCTGCGCATTGCGAGTTAGTTAAATATACTACAGCTAAAACTAGAGTTAAGATCTAGAAGCTAGTAAAACCAAAGTTTGTGTGAGGAAAACTAAGTTTTCTTGGCGTTTGCACTTAAAAATTAAAGTTTAAAGTGTTTGGAGTAAAAATTACCTGTTGAATAAGTGTTTACTGAAAAATTAATACTGAATGAAAGTTTATACAAAAAACTAAGTGTATTTACGTTAAATTTGAAATTTGCTAATTTTGTAAGTGTATATAAATAATCTATTTGAAAAATTACTGTAGAGTAAGTTTTTGTACTGACCTAGATCTATATTTGTGTGTGCCTACAGAATTCAGTAAGCTAAGTTAAAATCTATAAGTAAACCCTAAGTCCATTTTGGTCTAAGTTTACGGCCAGCACCTAACCCTAATTACGACATGGACGGTGGGTTCGTGGCAAATGGCGAGAGGTGTGCTCGCTGAGTGCTGTGATATGCAGGCAAAGCGCGCGTTGAAGAAGCACAATGCAAGCATACCACACCGCGTTCATGTGTTTTAAGTTATTTAAGTCATTTTTATATTAAATTTAATCAGACTTAAGTGAAAGTTAGTTTAAGTTTAAAGTTTTAGTAAAATTAGAAACCTACACTTGGTCCTGGTTGGTTTGACAATGACAGTGCCACAGGTGGGTGCTGCTTCCGGATGTGCCGTTGCAGATTATCTCTGCGCGAAAACGTTACAGAGCAGAATGGGCAACTAGACGCACCCATTGTCACTGCTGACAATGACTAAATGACAAGTTTGGGGGGTTTATATAGATTTTATGCATTGCAGTACATTGCATTGCATTGCAAGCAATGTGGAAACTTTTAATTTGATTGGCTAGAAATTTAAATAGAAAGCTGATAAATCTTATTCGTTAATCTTTAACGTGTGTGTATACTACCACACAATTATCTATAATGTGTGTGCGTGTGTGTCAATGTCCAGTTAAAAATCACTTGAAGCTTGTGTGTGTGACGCCCAGTTAAAAATCACTAAAATGTGTGTGTGTTAGTGTGGGTTGGTGCAGTGAGCGTGTCTGTGTTTGTATTGATTGTAGTGAATCCAATTACCAACTGACCGACTTGTTGAGCAGCTGTTTCTTTACAGCAGTTTGCCAAAAATACTTAACCCCAATAAAAAAAACTGGGTAATGGGGGTAGGTTAATAAATTTTAAAAATTAAAAATCCAGTTTACCATTGTGATATTAAAATTAGTACTTAATTATGTAAAGTATATGAAATATGTAAAAAACCTAATTATTATGTAATCCATATACAATAATAATATAATTATCACATTTTAACTCCCCAACACTCCCCACCCTCCAGGCTCCCCCCCTCCCTCCAGGCTCCGGCTCCGGGCTGTCCAAGAACCATCATTTTATTACCACTAACATGCATCAAAAGCAATATACATCTATAGTAAAAACTTGCAGTAAACTTGCAGTTTGACATATTAAAATTATTGGTTTTGGAAACTTTGGTGCCGTGTTTTATTTACCGGTACCGTAAAAAAGTATATCACAACAAAATCTATCAAAATTTGGTTTAACTACTCGCAAAACGTGCTTGGAGGGCAAAATGTGAAAAACCACTTTTTAGGCCCGCTAAATTTAAGTAACTTTACAGTTGGCGTCACTGCACATTCCACAAGCAAAAATATACGATAAATTTTTAAGCGTGGCTGGTTAAAGTTGTTTGCACGTTTTGATTGTCATTTGAGTTTGGTTGCTGCGATTGTGGTCGGTCCGTCGGAAAGGACAATTTTCACGGTGTCCTTTTCGACGACAGTCAAAACAAATTGGTCTGCCATCGTTGGTCCAGTCTCGTCGTGTGCTTGGTCGACAGTCAGTCTCAGTCCTGGTTGTAACCTTTCGGTCAAAACGTGTTTATCAATTGATTTGGAATACTCCGTCTAGTCGTCGTTTGAGGGTTCGAAGAAGTTTAGTAAGCACTGCGTCGCGGCTCAGCCTGAGCCGTGTAAGTGGGTGCGGCTGTGTCGCTGAAGAAGCGATTTTAAACTTCTTCCTTCAGGGCTAGTTTGAGGTTATAGTTACGTTTTCGCAGCTTTTTTCATTGTTATGTTTTGTATCAATTACTGAATCAATTTACAAGCGTCTTTTGCAGTTAATAAATTTACAAGTCTTTTGCATATTATCAGCCAACTTATTTCTTACAAAATTGCATTTTTTAACTGTCGATAACACTCATAGCGTACGTACACCCCAACTATTTTGGTGAAACTAATAAGCACAATTTTAGGCAATTTTCCATAAATTTCATTATTTTTTAGCTGTGATAATAAATAGTGTCTGCATGGTCAAGTAATTTATACATGTGTCACATTTATGTGTTATGCAAGTTGTACTATGCCAAACTAAGCGTACTAATTCAGTATATTTTTACTGTGACCAAAAGTTTGCCTCAAATTTTACTAAAAAGTCAAGAAAAGGCAGTTTTCAAGACTTTGAGCTCTAACAAAAAAATATTCAAGCTTCAAAAAATATTGTTGGAATTTATTTGGCTACTGTCAAATTTGCTTTCTTTGCATTCCCATGAACCCGTCACAATATTCGTTACATCAGCTAAAGTCCTTCATTGTGCTCAGAAATGGCGCATGTTCTTACAGAAGTTTAGTAAGCCGCGGCTCAGCCTGAGCCGTGTAAGTGGGTGCGGCTGTGTCGCTGAAGAAGCGATTTTAAACTTCTTCCTTCAGGGCTAGTTTGAGGTTATAGTTACGTTTTCGCAGCTTTTTTCATTGTTATGTTTTGTATCAATTACTGAATCAATTTACAAGCGTCTTTTGCAGTTAATAAATTTACAAGTCTTTTGCATATTATCAGCCAACTTATTTTTTACAAAATTCCCTTTTTTTACTGTCGATAACACTCATAGCGTACGTACACCCCAACTATTTTGGTGAAACTAATAAGCACAATTTTAGGCAATTTTCCATAAATTTCATTATTTTTTAGCTGTGATAATAAATAGTGTCTGCATGCTGTCAAGTAATTTATACATGTGTCACATTTATGTGTTATGCAAGTTGTACTATGCCAAACTAAGCGTACTAATTCAGTATATTTTTACTGTGACCAAAAGTTTGCCTCAAATTTTACTAAAAAGTCAAGAAAAGGCAGTTTTCAAGACTTTGAGCTCTAACAAAAAAATATTCAAGCTTCAAAAAATATTGTTGGAATTTATTTGGCTACTGTCAAATTTGCTTTCTTTGCATTCCCATGAACCCGTCACAATATTCGTTACATCAAGAGTCCATAATAACATTTTTATGTACTCATTATGTACTCTTTGGTTACATCAACTGAAGTCCTTCATTGTGCTCAGAAATGGCGCATGTTTTTAAAAATGATAAACTTAATTAACTAGGGCCTTATTGGGTCACTTCATATTATACAGCTTGTCCTTAACCGCTAAAAAAATGCCATTTTTTGGGTGCTGTTAGCGCTATTTGTGGTATGAATGCTATCGAAGGTGCTATATGCGCTATTTTTTATTTATGCATGAAAATTTCACAGCAAAATCGGCAGAAGCGATTTGCGCCACCGATCGTTAAATAACTACAAGGCTCAGTGCTCTACCATCTCAACTACAGTGGCCCATTTGTGCTTAGGTTATTTAGTATAGATAAATATCTATTTTTCGTTATTTGTCATTGTATTGAAAATATGACTTCTCTTTATTATGTATACGACCTCCAAGTAAAAAACAGTTCTAGTCGACGATAAAAACAGAGTAGGTAAATATTTAAATAGCAGACAATAGCACATCATACGCGCTATATGCGTCACTTATAAATTAAATAGCTTATAGCATCTGGTGGTACTATTTGCGCTATTTTTGTTCCTTCTAGAGAAGGAACTATTGTTTTGAAACCAACTCTGCACAGTGTTAAACACAGCTCTGCATGTTGGTCAGCGCATATGATTAACGTGTAAAGTCAGCTTGGGTAGTCTTTGCCCTTTTTTTTGCAAAACACAAATTTTTGCAATTTTGCTGTTAATAATGGTCAATAGAACTTTATTTATGCACTAAAATGTGCTTTTGTGTACGTTTTATGATTTTTAAATTTTTCTAAAAGCGTAATTTAACAGACAATGCGCACGTGCTAATCACATGACTGTCTAGACTCAGTTATTCCTGTCTGTTGAAACAAATTGAAACACTTGAAATAAATAATAAATAATAAAATTGTGGATCCAAATTTAACATTACATGATTAATTATATACCTATTGTAATTAAATTAATTTAAGTAATGAAAGAAAAGAAATTGTTAGCTTAGTTCGGCGTCTAAAGAAACATGTTCTCAGTAACTTCCCTTGGTTGTAAGACAGCGTAGCCGAGTGGTCTAAGGCGCTGTTCTAGGCTGGAACCTGGAACAGTTTGCGCGTTAGGTCGATTCCCATAAAGTTTTTTTACTTGAGAGTATTTTTATTAGGTCAACTTGTTTGAGTTGCGAACAGAGATGCACGGGAGCAATCGGTGAAGGGGGGTGCCGGAACCCTGGCCGAAAGGAGGGTGGTCCTGGTTTTGGTTTGACTTCCGGTGAAAGCCGGAAATGTTTTACACTTTTTCGATTAGTACTCACTTTTGGGGCACTTCTTTGGCTGCGGCTGAAATTTTTTGTGATTTTTTGATTTTGTACTCGTTTTTGGCACACTTTTTCGGCAGTCATAGGGGGGTGGGGGTTTCAGGGGGGTGCCTGGTGTCTGAGGGGGGTTGCTGACTGCTGACCCCCTTCAGGGGTTCCCACTGACTCCTTCGTACCCCCCTATGCGCATCTGTGGTTGCGAATTGATCGAGTCTGATGCGCTTTCAGTAGATGTTCGGTACTTTGCGAAAATTTTGTCAAAACACAATCAAAGGATACGTTGCAGCATACTGCTATGTGTTTGAACTTTGAAGATCCACTTGGCCAAGTGCGGTATCTCTTACTCAGCGAAGGAACCTTGCCCCTTTTGGGGCCTACTTGTTTTATTCCACCTGGTTCCACCATTTGTCATGGGTTTTAGCACCTATAACGTTAAAGTTTAATTATAGCCTATGATTTACACATGTACCTAGTACTACTTGACTGCTGCTCTTTTTTATCGGAAAGAGGGGAAATGGACATCGAATATTAGAATATAGAAAAATAAAATAAATTGAATCACTTAGTTTAAGCACGCTCATACAGCCTTTTGACCAATTTGACAACCCACACGTTCTTTCTTTTATTCCTGTTGTGCCACAGCCCACAGCACAACGGGTCTTTAATTTTGATTCTGGCGGAAAACACAGGGCTGGTACTGCAATGTAAGTGTGTGTGTTAGTTTGCACTGCAGTTTAGAGCAGTTGTGCGTGTGTCAATATCATTGTCTAGTGCAAAAATTACACAGTAAATGGTAAAAAGTTTCAGTGTGCGTTTATTTAGTTTATGTGTGTCAAGTAGTGCGCGTGTGTCACATTCCTGATATTACTGAGTGTCTGTGATAAAACAAAACTTGCATATTGTATCTACATTTACAGTAAATAACTTTGTATACTGGATTCTGGCAATGCGTTAACATGCAAATTAGCTCGTAGTCGTAGGTCATTGTACAAAACCGTAATCAAAAAGAAAGAATTGTTAAGTAGACTTCATAAGCACAAACGTCACCGCATGTTCAGAAGTTTTCACCAGTCACTGTAACAGGAACCCCCCTCCTCTAAAACTTTTTCAAATTTGGGACTACTGTAAGGGCGCCCCCCCCCGCTTGGAAACCTAAAAACGAATACTAGGGGCGGCAGAAGTAAAAAGCCTACGTGGGCCCTGAAACACAATAAGCAGGAAGCCATCTGGGCCGAGCCAGCTAAATTCGGTAGGTTACTCAAGAGTAGTGTGGTGTTTGACGGAAGGTAGTGTTTGTGTTGCGGTCTTGTTGCTGCGTTCTTGTGCCCTTTTGACCTTGCCTTGACTGGTGTTGTTTGATCCATTTATTCGATCCCTGATTGCAATTGCTATTCAATAAATTCCTGCTGAATTTGGCCTAATTTGCTGTTGCCTAGTGGAGGCACGTTTAGAGTTAGGTCGTGAAGAACAGGATTGCCAGAGTTGGTTGTGCCCGAAAGTGAGGAAGAGACTGAAAGACTATTAGTAAATAAGGGACAGCGACTGATTTGGAACCTAACCAGAGTGAAGGTTCACCCTTCACCATAACAACTACTCTATAGTTGTTACAGTCACAAAATCAAGTCAGTATATTTTAATTTATCTGGATATTTATTATCTTTAGAATATTGTACACAAATTTTTTTGAAAGACTTTGAGTTTGTTTTTTATACAATTTGTTATAAAATAAAAATGCTTTCACCATTTTGCATACACAATTTGCTGAAAAAACACTACATCAATCTTTTGCACAGGTTAGAGTAAGATAATTAGTTGCAGCACAACAGGCTTTAGCTGACCCACTGGTCAGCTTACATGAAAGCAGAGTGTGACACTGGCCACGTTTGTGGCCTAGCAGCGCGGACATGCTGCGACCATTATCTCCCGAAAAAGGCTACAACTGTGGGGGGGGTACCCCCCTACACGAATGAAGGCATAGCCCTCAACTGTGGGGGGGACCCCCCCACAAATCAGACCATAGGGCTCAAACGTGGGGGGGATCCCCCCCCCATACAAATGAGGGTATACCCTCAAATGTGGGGGGGACCCCCCCACCTTTGGTGCAACCTAAAAAATGCCCCGCCGCCACTTTTTGAGGTGAAATTTCGTTCCTAGGGGTATTTTGAAGTGCTGAACACGAATCCGGGGTCCATTTTTGCCTAGAGCCCTCGTGGACCCCGCCAAGCCCCCTTCCCAACGGTACCATGTTTTAGTGGGCCAAAGGGGTCAAATTTTGAAAATTGAGATTTTGCTGTTTCTCGGGGTAATTTGAGCCCCTGAACACAAATCTGAGGTCTATTTTTGCTTAGGACCCTCCTGGGCCCCCCTGTGACCCACTCCGGGTATCCCCTCTATGAGGTCCTAAGGCGTGAAATTTTCGAAACTGAGATTTTGGCAGTGTTAGGTGTAGTACTGTAGTACGATCCGCGGAACACAAACTTTAGGTCCATTTTTGCCTCGCACCGGGTTGGACTTTACTACTGGGTCTGTACTGTCTGTACTTTTCTACCGTAAGAATTGTACGTAACTACATAATCTGCCTGTACCAAAGCCTCGTAAAAATCTGCTGCCTAGAGGGTGTAGCGAATAGTAGTATGGAAAAGAAAGCCGCCTAAGATATTTAAGTCTAAGAGGATCCTAAACGGAAGTGGACTCCGGATTCGTGTTCGGGGCCAAAATAACACTTACACATGAAAAATTTCGATTTTTGACAAAATGACCCCAAGTTGGTACTGTAGCCCGTGGGGGTCAACTGGGTCCGCGGTGACAAAAATGAGCCCCAGATTCGAGTTCAGCACCTCAAAATACCCCTAGGAACAAAATTTCACCTCAAAAAGTGGCGGCGGGGCGTCTCCGGGGCATTTTTTACGTTGCACCAAACGTGGGGGGGGTCCCCCCCACATTTGAGGGTATACCTTCATTTGTGGGGGGGTCCCCCCCCACGTTTGAGACCTATGGTCTGATTTGTGGGGGGTCCCCCCCCCACAGTTGAGGGCTATGCCTTCATTCGTGTAGGGGGGTACCCCCCTCCCCACAGTTGTGGCCTTTTTGGGGAGATAATGGTCGCAGCATGTCCGCGGCGGCCAAGCTGGGGTGCAGAAGAGTGGCATACTCTTCTTATTATGCACTCTTGATGAAAGTAATGCTTAATACTTTCTGAAGATTTTGCCGCAGATTGGGCTTGTTTAAAAACATTATAGAGCCTGCATTTGCTAGTTATTGTCATAATGTATCGGCATTCCTTTTGTTTACATTTTTGCAGACATCGTACTGCAGTTTTGTCTGTCAGAATGATTAACTTGCTTAATGCACTGGCAATATGCAAATTAATTGTTACCGATCATATGTAAATATGTATGTCTAAGTATGACAGTAGTAGTAGAATAAGTAAGATCATATGTAATCGCGGTATGGACTATATACTGCGAAAGTCAAAACCGGGCTGACTAAAGTTCGGCAATCCGTGGGTAATGTCTGGCCTTAACTGAATCACCTACACACTCTCCAGTCTTCGTGACTGCTTATTTGCATAAGTATTTCACATATGCAAATGAGTCTTTTCCAGATTTGCACAACTCCAATAACCAATCATACATCATTCTTCCAGATGATTTCGTAAAATGTGGTTTGCACGATTTTTGAATGCGGAAAATTTATGTAGGTATTTCGATGTACTACAAGTACAATTTGGCACAAGGAGATACCTAATTAATTTATTTCACATACACCATTTTTAGCGTATGACTGATAGTATGCATATTATGCATTAATTAATAATAATAAATTTTTACACAGAGTAGTGTTTTTGAAAACTAAGTACATAGTAACGAACATAAAATTGTGTTTTTTCAAATTTGTACACGGTTGGAAATCAAATACACAAGACATTTAGAGTGTATTTCACAAAAGTCGTTTACTAAAACATGGTTTTACGTATGTTTTTGTTTAATTTGCACATTTGTTATGAATTTCGTAGATTAATTTCAATTTTGCAGCACAGCAGGTCTTTGTTTTGCTGAAATGCAAACGATAGCTTCACTAACTTTTTTTGCAAATGCAAAGATGCTGTGTAAACTCATTTATTTGAAATAGTATAATTGTTCTGTTCTAAATGATGAAAGTGATGAAAGTGAAAGTAATCTAATGATGATTAAGTGCACACATTACGTTTGACAATATGCTTAGATAAATATGCTTTTGACTACGGCTGTACACCTACAAAACCAAAATAAGTCAACTTGCTATAAACGTATTAGTATTAATTATTATTATTATTTCGTTCTCATTAAGGTTTCTGATTGAGAGATGGGAAAAGGTATGGGGTAAGGAGGGTATATGCTTGTTAGCATGTTTAGCGCAAACAGGGGAGGTGGTGTGGAGCAGGACATAATAATAACGCAAATAACGCAAATAGCGCTGAGGGGTGAAGGGGGAGGTAATTTTTTTAAACTACAAGAATTTACTAACCAATTCTAATGATAACTACAGAAATACAAGTAACACTGTGCAACCAATTTATTAAATAGACAAAACAGGAAACGGTAGCTTAAAGCCTTAAACTAGAATCAGGTTCGAAACAACTTGAAGTCGCGAAAAGACAGGACGTACCATTTGCGAAACGAGAAAAAGTTTTAAGGTATGAATAGGGATATGAATAAATTTTATCAAAAATTAAAAAAATCCAAAATTAAAAATTTCGAGACCTCTCACTAACCCAGCAGTTTAGTCACAATTTGCGGGTACCACACATCGTCCCTCGCTGTTATAGTAAAAGCCCGGTTCGCAAATACAGGCGGGTCTACAGTCAAATGTGCACAGTTCAGTGTTTTCACGGTTTTCGCAGGTCGGAATGCAGGAAGAGGACTGACATTCAGCAAATGTTTCGTAAGGTGCTGTGCAGTCTTCTGAATAAACAGAAAATCATGAGTTCTAGTATTGTTCTGGCTACAAAATCTAAAACTAGTTACAGCAAGTAAATTTGGGCGCAAAATGTAATTACTAAATATTGCACTAATTAATTGGAAACACCTTTTCTGTGTGTATAAGCAAAGCAAGTTATAACGGAACCGGTTATATCTGGCATCATGCCGGTTTTGGTCTAAAAATGCTGCTGCTTTGGTTCCGATTCCGACTCAGTTTTCAGTTTCAGTAGAATCGACCTCATTTCTACCTGTGCGGGCTAATGGTATGTAATTTTGCCGATTTTTTGACCGGGATTATATTTATAAAAGTAAAACCGTCCAGTTCGTGGCATTTGACCTTGACCTGGCATTATTGAAAAATCCAGTTTGGGAACATCCTAATTTAGAACGTGCCCATTTCGGTATGTTGTAGGGCTCATTTCAATGCTTTTGCAGGATTTGTTTGGGCCCCACTTAGTAACAATTTGAGAACTTTAATGTGCCCGCTAATGCCGTAAACATGATGCTTCAAATTGATTATAAATACACAAGTGTAATAAATATATTAAAAGCTAAATATACTATAAAAACAATACTGCCTATTACAACTGTTATACTGCGGCCCCCGGTCTTATATCTTCCGCGTGAGCTGGCGGGCTAATCTCAAGAGCAATGACCGGTGCCTAGCTGTGCCGGAGAGCACGCAGTGATAACAACTTGACGCTAAGAGGCGTCGATACTACGGGTCTAGAATTTGCTCAATAACTCAGGTTCGGGAGCACTCTAAGGAATCACTCTACGGGCCCTAATTTAGACGACACAGAGACCAAAAGTAGATTTTCAAACTCGGACAATTGAAACGCTAATATTTATTGCACAAGGTCAGTTAAACACGAGACTTTACATAACAGAACGAATTGGTCAATAACCGTAACGAAAACACTGCAAACGATCTAGACAGAAAAGGGGAAAGTGCAAAACCTAACTCATGGAGGTCGCGCCCTACTCTGAAACTTTGACTTACGTGGAAACTACAGAAATTGCCCCCCAATTTGCACAACCGCCGACCTCCTCGTTCGTAACAAACCAGCCCACTAGCTTCATTTATTCACATTTTCGATATCGAATTCTAACTATTAAAACCACTGTCTTTTCCAATCTGGGGCTCAAAACATGATTACAAACTAATTAAACTACAAGCAAACATAATTTAGAAGCGTAAAATATAAACTTCGCAAATTGGCTTTTCACCTCTATTCACACTACAAAATGGCATTAAACATGGCATTCTGCTAGCCCAGAAATCACTCAGAAATGTCAAGCTCCTAGTGGGCGGCACCCTGAGAATACAAGACAACATATTCTCACGTGGTAAGACATACCTGGTCTCGCATTAATGTTTAGTGAGTTCACTATGGCCACTAAAACAACCACAAAACAGTATAATTCGGTAGACAGACACAACTATTGATAAGTAGAAGACTGCACTGGTCTAAATCTTTAGCTACAACCGTTCTGTCTATTTAGGTAGGTATGTAGGTTTGTTTTAAGGGCCGCAAAACGTAAAACCTGTGTTGATTTTGATGTCAGCTTGTTCCGGACCATTTATCCTGATAAGGGCCCAATTTTATAAAGATTTCAACGGCTTGTTGAGCTCAACCGGCCGTTGAAAGTTCTCCGTTGAAAAAATTTCAATTTTATAAAGACTAAAAATGCTCCGTTGAACTCAACGGGGCCGTTGAGCTCAACGGAGCCGTTGAAATTGTTTGTAAAATTGGATAAATTTCAACGGCTTCGTTGAGCTCAACGGCGGCTTTTTAAAATGAAAATCGTTCTATCGTAGAACGATTACATATAAAATTTCAACGGCTCCGTTGAGCTCAACGGAGCCGTTGAAACTTTGATAAAATCGAATGAAATTTCAACGGCTCCGTTGAACTCAACGGACGCTTTTGAAAAAAAAGAATCACGCAATTATAGATTTTATAACACTATTGCGAACATTTGGCAACGGGTCGGGTCGGTGGGCATGAGCACGGCGCAGAACCGATAACAAGCAATGTATAGTTGTCCACAAATAAATTTTGGGGCCTGTTGCACAAAAGTGTTTTTCAACGGCATGTTTTTCAACGGCTCCGTTGAGCTCAACGGCGCCGTTGAGTTCAACGTTGACATTTTCATAAAATTGGGCCAAGGTCAGAGTATTTTCAAGGACCAATCAGGTTTTTTTTGGTCTGCATAAACAAACATGTCATGTTATAATGTACTTAGTACTTACCAAAGCACAATAGACCAATGATGATATTTATGATGCCCATAGCGGTTATAGTGCTAAAAAAAGATATCTTGTTTTTAGTACTATCTTTATATTTTATAATTTTTAAGTTTCCTAGAAACAAAAATTAACAGTAAATTATCACAAGTTATCCATGACAGACGTACCACAGTTAATATTTTGCACAATATTTTACGTAACTGAGGCTACAAATCCGACTTTATGCAGTTTGACGTGGTAAGTTACGTAAGCTTATTTACTAAAAACTTGCCTTACAATGGTTTGTAAAATAAAATGCCTTTGTGGTAAGCATAAAAAAAGTTTATTTGAATAAAAGAAAACGTAAAACAAGTAAGAAAATCGTCAAAATCGTTAGCATCAATTTCACTAGTCACAAGTGTTGCTTAACGGTTACTTGTTACTTACCGTTAATACTTAAGCAGTTATCAAATGCAAACTGAAGAGTGATGCGTATGAGCAAATAGCGGCCGTTATAAACAACATTTATCGCCGGCAAACACTTGCCCAAATAACAGTAAATAATGATTTATTCTTATCTCCTATTGCAGCCCTGTTATTGTGCGTTTACACTTTAGATTAACACAAAATTAAGCTAATGACAGCAATGGTTTCAATTCAATGCACCAGGCATCTATTAAGCATTGACAAACGATGAATACAAGCACTTTTGTTGTTGTTGAAGGTTTTCCACATACAATAATAATTACTATTTTACCGTTTCGATAAAATATAGCGCGGCGTCCATAAAACGATTTTGGGGCCAGATCTTGCATTTTTTAGGTATCTTTAGTTATTTGATTAAAAAGTCCTTCGTATATTTTATTTTTCCATATAATAATGTGTTAGTAAAATATAGTAGAGAAGTTAAATGTGAACCGGCCCAATAGTGGATCACCAGCTCTTTTAAACCTGAATAACTTCGCCGTGGCTAATTGATCGACCATGTTTTTTACATCAAAAGATACAGGGAACTTAAATGCCCAAACGGGGTTAAAACTCTTAAAATATTATTCAGTTGGCTACGAGAAATAGTTATTCGAAAACACGTACTCACAAAAATCGTTTTGTCCGACCGAAATTGCTACTTGTCCAAATTTGAAAAAACGGTTATTTTTGAAAAAAATTCAGCTGCAACATATAGTAATTTTTAGCATATATGGGCAAAAAAAGCTGCTGAGTTTGCTGGTTGTATTTATTTTGCTTAGAAGTTACTGTAATTTTTGGTATACTAAAATATTTGATTTATTTTAAATGACCCCAAAAGTGAACCAATTCGATGTTTTTTGGCTAAAGTAGAAGAATAACGTTAAAATTCTTAAGTGAAAAATTCTTAGTGATTACAGTTCGGCAATTTTTTACCTTAGTTGGGCGAATTTCTCCGTAATATATTGCAAAATTAGTGATTTTTAATAAAAATTTCCTCTGCAAAAGTACCCATGTTGTACCTGTCCTCAAAAAGTTTTTATGGCACCTCGTAAGAAGTATTTTATATCACTGACTTTGGTTACTTTTGAACTCTCTAGTTATTTTGTTTTCATACCTTCTGAGTTGATTAGGACGCCAAAATTGCGATGGTTCAAGCAAGGGACCCCAACAGTTCACTTTAGGACCCGCTCCCAAATGTGAACTAAAGACAGATTTTAATTATGTTTTGGGCTGTAACTTTGAAAATAATAAACGCTGGAACACGATTTTCACTATAGAGCACGCCAGATAGTTAGTTTAAATGCTGACAAAATGGTTTAAGTCTGACCATTGCAAAGCCAAAAAAGTAGGTGGTTCACATTACGCTCCTCTACTATATAGCGCGGCGTACCTAAAATAATTTTGTCAAATAACTCAAAACTGACTTCAGACCGCGGACTCAGGAAAAAGTGTGAACTGCTAGAATCATCGGACTTCGAACTTCTGACTTCAAAAATTGACAAACTTGGGAAACGGACTTTAGACAGCACTCTGGCACTTCTGACTTCAGACTTCGGAAAAAAGTGGGAACTGCTATAACTTCGGACTCTGGATTTTGGAATGACGTATGAACAAAAACCACTTCGGTCTTCAGACTTCAGACTATGTGTGAATAGCTGCGACTGCAATACACACTACAGGTAGGCTTTTTTTTGTTGATATTTCTGCTGCTGCGCCATAGCGCAGTGCACAAGTCGGGATTTAGCTTAAAATTGCTAATTTTATTTCTTCGCGAGTACCAGTCAGTCACGTCACGTATTTCTCTAAATTGGCATCGTTTGCGTGTAAATCAGCGCTCAGCGCTGCGCCCCGTAGTTTCTAGTGTACGAAAAAGGCTGCCAACAATTTCGTTTGCCTAAATTGTTGGATACACGTTTTTAGTTGACGGCGTGTTATGTGAATGGGCTTCTATACACACTTAGTAAAATTACACTTTCATGTGAAGTTTAGCATCCGAATTTACTTTCTAAATTGTATTTTAACTTTTTTAATTTTAGTCTGAGTTAGCTATGACCGTGGAGATATAAATTGATTCTCCTTGCGTTGTTTGGCTTATTATTTACGACGTGACGGAAATCGGGGGTGGCACTGGCGCATTTGAATATTGGCTAGATACTGAGGCGTCGCGTGTTGTTTCGGATTAGGGCTAGGTACCCCTTAGTTAGATCTGCGCTATAAGCTATATTTTTTACTAGTTTTCTCCTGTTTAAATATTTGTTAATTTTTATGTTGAATAAAAGTTGAAATTTTAAATAAAATGCCGTCCTTTTAAATTGGTTTCCTGGTTTGCTGTTGAGCTTTTTGGCGGCTAAATGACCGTGGAGGTTCTTGTAGCTGTTATGGATGGTTCTGTGCTCGGGCTCGGACGCATAATCCACCCTGCCCTTTTGCCGTCGCCTTCTCGGCCTAAATTCCAAGAGCCCTGTGGTTTGCGGTATATCACCGGCTCAGACAAAACTCATTTGTATAATATATTCTCTGCATAAAATTATACATACGTATTACGTAGTTACATTGTGCACAAACAACGTAGAAATTGGTGTTTATCTGGTCACGTGGTACAGCTAATCTGCATAATTGTTCATTATGCAAATTAGTCCATTTGTATATTCTTTGAATATGCAAATGAGAATGTAAATAGATGCGTATACTGAAATGTAGTCATTCAGGCGTTTACTGCGGTTGTGTATTGAGGAGTTTGTAGTTTCGCTTTGCATAGTTAGTGCATAACTGTTGACTTGAGCATATCCCCACCAACCCAGCCCATTTTGGCACCAATTAAAGCTATGGGATTGATAAAATAAAACGCATCATGTACATAAACATGAGCGTAAAGGGAGGTCAAAGTATGTAACAGGATGTCAGTTTATGCTTATTTACGAAGTCAGGTGCAAAAATATTTGTTTTTAGTTGACAAAGCGATGTCGGTTCAATAATCTCACATCCGAAGCAAAATCCGGAGGCCGAAGTTATAGCAGTTTCTACCTTTTCCGAAGTCTGAAGTCAGAAGTGCGAGGGTGCTGTCTAAAGTCTATTTCCGAACGTTGTCAATTTCTGAAGTCAGAAGTTCAAAGTGCGATGATTCTAGCTGTTCGAACTTTTTCCTGAGTCCGCAGTCTGAAGTCAGTTTTGAGTTTGTCGACAAAATTATTTTAGGTACGCCGCGCTATATTTTACTAACATATTATTATACCTTCACTCAACAAGTGGTCAAACACCAGTACGAGTTGAATTAAACCGTTTTGAAAATTTTGCGAGCAGGCTGCTTGACGATCACCAAGCCTCGTAAACACTCTGATCCGCCGATAACCAAGGTACAACGTCTAGTCACGAACGCCATTTATAATATAGTCGATCGACAAAAGACGCTCCTAGACGCCAACAATACCGGTTAGAGTTTTGTTGCCAATATGGAGCGTCGGAACCAGTTGGGTGCTATATCGCCTACAAAACAAAAAGGTATATCCGCAAAATGCAAAAAGGTCAGACCAGCGGCAGAGGAAGTTTCTGTATTGGGCGCGGGAGTGGAGAGCCCAAAGGTAGCGTACGCCTGCCCTTTCGTCCAGGGGGTGCTCGCAAATGTTTCTCCACCCGATTGTTCAAGGGACAAAATCTGGCAGCCGAATATTCTACGGGTGCAACTCACACGGGGACTACATTCGGGAATGCCCAAACCGTTGGCGTCAACAAGAATGTGGCGAAAAGGCGCACATCAACCATCAACCTCTAGTGACCTTCAGGAATGACCCGATTTGTTGATCAGTGAAGGAAAGTAAAACTGTATTCGTTATTGTAAAGCAGTTTCTGAAATGGTCAAAATTTAACCCCCCAACACTTCAAAAATTTTTGCTCTTATTGATTTTTTAATTTTATTGCACCCACTTCTTTTCGAGTCTATTTACGCGTTATAGGAGAGTTTTTAGAATTTTTGCAAACATAGAAATTACCAACTAGGGATCCAAATTCAGTTATTGCTTTCATTGTAAAAACTATGCATAGAGTTCAAAACATTGTTGCTGTTAGCTCTTCGGTCGCTGCTTTAAGGTGGCGCTCCTGAAATGTGACTTTTCAAAAAACGTCAGTCTGAGGCCAATTTTAGATACACAATAGCAAGCCGGTGTAAAAGCATGCCCAAACACAGAATATGAAGTTGATTGATACAAATTAGCAATCACTGTAGTCCAAACGTGAGTGGAATTTTGGTTTCCGATTTCTCTTCACAGCTAGATAGCTGTTGCCCAATCAATAGCTCAGTTCGCTTGTCATAACGTGATGGAGCGGTCGCAAAATGTCATGTTTGAGAAATACGATTGATATATTGAAAAACACTAAAATCACCATTTTCGAAAAACTTAAACTTAACTATATTTTTTAAATACTATCGATTTGCTCAAAATCAAATTTTGCGACCGCTTGAAGACGACAAGGTGCATTTATGTGCCAAATTTTAATTTTTTTGGTCGGGCCATTTTTTTTAAAATCGCAAGCCGAAAATTGGCGTTTGTATTCACACGCAATATATTTCGGTTTCATGAAGAAAATATTATGTTTTTTTACAAAAAAATTATACCACACTCAATAAAACACCCAAAATTTTTAAGTCTGTTTCAGTAAAACACAGCTGCTAGTGTTTTTCAGCCTTTCAAATTCATTACATACGTGTAAATGCACTGGCTTGTGAAGGCTTTCGTGTCACTCAGTTACCTATTTCGTACAGCAGTTACGCGAAAGCCCTCAAGGCCCTCCTGAAAGTCATACGGAAAGACCCCGTTCCATTTGGAACCCATAGCTTTAGGTCAGGGGAGCCCCGCAGGCAGCTGAGCAGCGCCTTTCCGAGCGGTCCATTATGTTACACGGTCGCCGGAAATTATCTACCAGTAAAGACCGATACATATAGAACAGCTTGAAAAGTCGACTGTTGTTGTCTAAGTGCTTGTTCAACCGATAATGTTTTCGTCTTTTTCTTGTTGTGCCACAGCACAACAGGTCTTTAATTTTAATTCTGGCGTTATAACACTAGACTGTGCAAGAAAATTGTGTGCGTGTTATATTTCAGCTTATGTAGAAATGTGCGTGCGTCACCTAGAATTACAGTGTTAAATTGCACTGAAAGGTTGGCAATTCTGTAAAACACAGCTATCGGTAATGCAGCGCTACGTTGATGAAATTGAAGCTTTAAAAAATTATCTAAGGGACGGAATCGATCCGTCTGCCTTTAGATTATTAATCCAAATCGCTGCCGTCGAACCAACCGGTTCCTACAAGTTATTCACAATAACTGAACGATATATTGGAACAGTGCATCAAAGTGAACCTTTCAGTAATAATACTCAGCAAACATTCCTACACAAAACTTACTTCACCATAAATAAACAAAATCATTATCGATGAACCAAAATCTTAATTACGCTGTTGATGTTAATTTACGCTTGTAATCATAGAGCACCACTTGTCATGCTGATTTTAGCGATTATAACTCAGTTAGGAGTGCGTTAGACTAAGGATCTAAAGGTTCCTGGTTCGATCCCTGGTTAAGATAACTTTTTTAATCGTATGCTAAACTTCATGTTATGATTGAGTTTGTTTTTTGCACTATATTGATTTGTGCATAAACTAGCAATAAATATGGTTAGGTAGGTAGGTAGGTAAGTATAATAATAGGTGTTAGCTGACCTACTGGCTACTGGTCAGCTTACTTGAATGCATTGCTTAATACTTACTGAAGGTTTTGCCGCAAATTGGGCTTGTTTGCGCCTATGCTACCTTTTGTACATACCTGCAAAAATTTCGTTTTTTTACTTTTGTTTTTCACAAACTAACTGCTACTGATGCTGTTTTTTCGCAATAGTCTAGTTTTCTGCTGATTATTTTGACATCGTTTACTTTGGTACCCTATTCTATTCGTTTTTCGATTGCAATGGTGGTTTTTTGTTTTTTTGTTCCTTGCTGAACATGTTCAGAGGTTCCTGCCCAGTCTCCGTTTTGTTATATGCCTATAGTTCTTGTTTCTTTTCTCTGTTTTCTAACTCTTTAACATGCGTTAATCCTGTTTTTACGCGGCGGCCTCAGCCGCCGCGTATACTAGATATTAGGGTAAGCTCTGTAACAGAGCAAATACCCAGGTCTTACCTTAGTGCAGTATTGCACAATATACAGGCAGCAAGTCGATGCAGCGCTGTTGTGCCTGTCTATTGTGTGTGCGAGTCTGTTGGCCAGAACTTGTGACGGCACACAATGCTGTGTTATTGATGTGAGTTATTGATTTACTAACTGGCGGTTAACAGGCAACTAGAATACAAAGTCGAATTATGAGTACATAGATACTGAACTAATGCGGTGACTTTGCCAATGAATTACCTATTACATTATTTGATCTTTAAGTTTTAAGTTCAAACCTCTGCATTTTCAAGTGCTTAGATATGTGCGTTTTCTACATTAATTTTTAGGCTTTAACAAACCATTAATTTATGACAAAATGCGCTTCATGCACTGACTTTTTGCATCGAAACGCGTAACAGCAATCATATCTCAGACCTGCGGGATCCTGAACACACTCCAGTCCAGAGTCGATATAAGATTCTACAAATAATAATACTTTACCTACAGCTTCTACTTATACATAAATTTATGACTTTGCTGTGGTCTCAGCAATACGGAATGTGCCGCGTTTTATATTCTTTAGAATATCATCAGGAGTATGCAGTCTAATCATTAACAAGTACGTTTTGTGAGTAGAGTTAAATTAATTTTGGATAGAAATCGTTGCGACATGCTTACAGTGCTGAGGATATTCTTCGAATATAAAACGCGGCACCAAAATATTTTAAAGCCAACATTTATAACTAAACATGACAACTCTCAGTCTTAGGGCCTGTTCACAAATTCGGATTAACTGGATTAGATTAATTGAATTAACTGGAATGACTCAACACAGAACCATGAGACCTTTTTTAAAATAGACACAGTTGCTCCTCTGTGTCAAGTGCATAAACGTGCTAAATCTTGCAAAGACAATAAACTTCAATGTCGAGCTATTGTAAGTTAATTCGGTTATTCTACTCCAGTTAATTCGAATTTGTGAACAGTCCCTAAGTTACTAGCCAGCAATGACAGCGCTAATGGTTAAACATGTTGCCACTCAGAAAAACTCATATTGGGACAATTTACCTTCATAAATCTACACACTACACACACAGTCATGCAGTGACAGGCAAATAAGGAGTCTATATTTGCGTCCGGGTACCGCAATAGCGAGTTTTTCGGGTGAATTTGGGTTCAAAATTACGTACATACACTCTATAACTTAAAGTATGACACTCTTGTTCCTATTATACCTTGTGGGCTGCGTCCAATGCGGAGCGCAAAATGCCTTTTTTAAACGGTTTTGAGGGGAGAACCCCCTCAGTTCAAGACACTAATCAAGCCCCCCCCCCTCAGTTGAAGACATAGCACTCAAGAGAAACGGCATATGGGCAATCCAGCTGACTTCTGTAATGTCTTGAGCTGAGGGGGGGTAACCCCCTCAATTGAGTACGGGTCTTGAAATGAGGGTGGTACACCACTATCCCCCCTCTGTTGACCACTATGTCTTGAACTGAGGGGGGTACCCCCTTCTCAAAACCTTATAAAAAAGAACTATTTTGCGCTCCGCAAAGGACGCGAGCCCCAAACCATAATAGGAAGAGTGTCATACTCTTCCTATCATGTATTCTTGATATTATCAAGAGTACATTATTATAGATAGTATGGTTAGGCCCCATTAACGATGCATATGCACGCTACAAATCGTGAGCCAACTGCCAACCTCAGTTGTAGTAGGTATCGGCAGCCGCTGACGCCGTATCAAGTTTATTGATTAAAATAAGTAGTGTTAAAAACAGTTTACTGAGCTTGTAGATCATAAGATGCCATTTTTGCAATGAGAGCAACTTACAGACATAGTTCTAAACTCCAACGAGCAAAATGTTTGATAGAAAAGATAGAAAATGAAAATGTTTTCAAAATGTTAAGTCACTATTGCGGCTGCTTTTCCAAAAGAGGGATAAACTTTTGAGAAAAAAATGTGCCTGTTTGGTCGAAAAAAGGAACCGATTGTGGGTTAACTTATCACTGACTGCGACAGAACTAAATGGCAATCTGATTTCCAAAGAAATTATACTTTAATTTGCAAAACGCTAAATAGAGCATTAACTTTTTACGTCAGCCTACTGCTTTTACATAGTCATCTGACATGTAGATTAACTGGGGTCGAGCCTCAATTTCTGCTACCTTTTTGGATCGCCGATCCGAACTTAATGTCGGTCCGATGCGGCGATCCGACCGACATCATTAGTTGGCAGTGGCATCTAAAGTCTGACATCGCTTGGCTACAACACGCTGATAAGGAATCTGCGAAACATAGTCCCAACAGGTTTCGTCGCAACACTGTTTAATGAGATAATTTTCCTGTGGACGTACGTGTTATGTATGATCTGACACACGCTCGCACAAACGGTCTTGCAAATCAACAGTCTTAAGCTCAGTACGTAATGCATAATATAGCTACATGCACAGAATACACACGCCCACACAAACAATGCTTTATCTTGACCTGCCAGCAGGTTTACAGTGCAACTGCATGCAATCATAGGTCCCGATTGCACTATAGTATATACGCGGCGGCTGAGGCCGCCGCGTAAAAAATCTCATACAATAAATAAATAAATACAATAAATTTCTAGTCGTAAAACGTGCTTGTTGTGTTGTACAGTGCTTGTTTTTTTGTTTGTTGGCGCAGTAAACAACATTGTATACGCATCAAGTTGAGCAAATTTCTATATTGCTCGCTGTCAATGGCATTTTAATGTGCTCTGATATGATTCTGGGTAAATGATAAGACAGTGGTGCAACCCAAGTGTTTTGTTTCTTGGTTTTTTTCTTGTTTGCAAAAATTGAAGCAAATTTTTTCCAGGAGTTACGGGGGATTCGTTCAAAACTCTTTTAAATAGACCCCCAAAATGCTTGCACTTACCATAATGCTCTGACTGCACGTAGAGCCGGCTAATGTAACCCTCCAAAAAATGGGTGATCATTTGCTTGGAATAAGGGATTTACTGCTTAGATTATAAGGGTCCTATGGCAAACGTTTTTTGTCTGGGTCGGCGAGCGAGTTGACTTGTTCGACTTGTAGCAGCAGGACAAATAAGATACCAGCACCAACTTTAACTAGTTTAGTCCAATATATATGAATAAAGATCGGAATAAATTTTATTTAAAATGAAATTATTTCAGAATTTAAACTTTTGGGACTTCTCGCACCAAGCCCAGCAGCTTAGTCACAATGTGCGGGGACCACACAACGGCCTTCGCTGTTATAGTAAAAACCCGGCTCGCAAATGCAGGTGCGTCGACAGTCGTCTGTGCAGATTTCAGTGTTCATGCGATTTTCGCAGGTCGGAATGCAGGAAGAGGATTGGCATTCGGCGAATGTTTCGTAAGGTGCAGTGCAGTCTTCTGAATAAACACAAAATCATGAGTTCTAGTGCTGTTCTGGCATTCAAAAACAGAAACTAGGTACAAGTGAAAGTTTGGTGTGAAAGTTAATCATAAACAATTGCAGATTTGCAGCGTGCTTGCTGTTAATTAAAAAAAAAACTTATTCGTTGTTCGTATACTACGGCAAATCCTGTTGAAATCGAAATACTGCCAAATCGAGATGTGTGTGACGTAGTGACAAGTTATATCTGTAAACCGAAAGTATTTTTACTGGTGTTGAAAAGTGAGTCGTAATTATAATTTCTTCGCTTTCACAAATATGGCCGAACCGGCGCTAAGGCTAAACTATACAGCGCCAACCCGTGCACAGGGTTCAACTATGTAGCTGAAGTTTCAATAGTTCTTCTAAAAATATATTTAGTCTCAGACTACGTGGCTCTTTTATCAGAGACCTGTTAAGAACGTATATGTCTACCCTTTGATCATCAGCAGCCACATCAACGCTATAGCAAGAACAAGAGAAACAACCCAACTAAGATCTAACGCTGTAAAAACAAAACCACGACTGATACTTAACAGAAACTCAACTTGTACCGAATGATAACAAAAGGTCCATTCCATTTGTTCACCGGATTAATTTAGTAAAACGCTTACGGTAGTTTTTCGGAAGCCTAGATGCACTTAAGGGGGTAGTGTCGCGAAAGCAGTCGATTTTGCGTAACTGTAAAACATTTTTAGAAAAAAATAAGACTTCGTTCTTTATATATTTTGAAAATATATGTAGAGGCAAGTTTTTTCGCCAAGTTTCATCAAAATTGATGCAGTATACTGTTTGCAGTGAGGTCGCAAAGTCGGAAAAATGACGTTTTCAAAACCTATTCACATTCGATTTTTTCGTCACAATTATCAACTTATTTGTTTAGTTTGTTTACATAGACTAAAAGGACATATGTTGTCGTTTATGCACACAAAATTTAGTGCAAATTGCTTGAGTGGTTGCGGAGTAATACCTGTTTGAACTGTGAAACTGTGCGTAAACAGTGAAGTACTCACAGCAATAATGATAAATTGTGAAAAATTTAGACGCTTATTTTAAAATCAAAAGAAAAACGAACCTTCATTTTTCTTTTTTCTTATTTGTGACAAAAAACTGTGCGTCGAGACGTTATGTGTACTTCACAAGCTGGCCAATCTGATATCTGGCTTAATTTTTTGAATTTTCATGTCCTTATTGTGTGATGTCTGGCTTACAATCGGTGATTAGTTCAAGATATTGGTAGATATTGGTAGTCTAGTGTCTGGCAGTACTTATTTAAAACAGTATAGCATTGGACTAGTTTCTCAGTGAACGTACAAGTTCAAAGCAAAAAGATCTCTTTTTGCAACCTATGAGCAAAACTGCTTTCGCGACACTACCCCCTTAAAAGATGCAGAAAAAAGTTACGCATCTTCAAAGTTAGATTTATTATAATTTTCAAAATATGCCAATTTTAATTTCAAGTACTGCACGCTATACGCTGAATTAAAACAAAATTATAACAGCACATCAAAACTTGTCTAAAAAATGTAAAATAATGCTCAAAAAGATTGGAACACGTTAGTATAAACTATTTCAACATAGCAAGACATACCTGGTCTCGCATCCAGGTTTCGTGAGTTAACTATGGCCACTAAAACAACCACAAAATAGTACTAGCATGGTTGGTACATACGTACATACAGCTTTTGCGAGGTAGAGAACTTGCACGGGTCTGATTTTTTAGCTACAGTCCTGGTCTCAAATAGTGTACTTCGTGCGTGCGTGTGCGAGTGGCTTCGAGTGTTCGTGCGAGTATCGTGTGGAAAAAGTTTAGACAGAAGTTAACCTAATGTCACTAGTCTTAACACACACGTAAATGCGTGCCTGCTGGCTTGTTTGGTTCTAATGCTACGTATTTTCGCATATGTGTAGGTCAGAAGGTCAACAGAGGCCGCCAAACTTTTCTCGGACAGCCCCAAGTTTTCTGACTAAGCTATTAATTACAAGTGCGAGTGAGCTTGGAGTAGACTTCGTGTTAACTCCGAGTAAAAGGACACAATTTGAGGCCAGGACTGTATGTACATACAAGCGATCTGTCAAATAAGTATATTTTGAGGGCGCAAACCGCAAAACTCGTGTTGAATTTTATGTGAATTTGGTCAGGGCTGTTTATCCATGAAAATATCAAAAGTTTAACTCGTATTAGGGGAAAATTTACAGTTTAACAGTCATTGTTTTCAGTAGATGTTGCGTGTAAATGTACACAGAACACAGGATTTTACCCTCCCCCCAATCCAAAGCGCTACTTGCGCTTTTTGCTAGTGCAAAAACAGTTAAACACATCCCCCACTCCGTCTCCGCTATTTGCGCTATACACGCTGCCCCATGTATGTACCCCTTCCCTTATTGAGAAATCTGTTATCGCTGTTTGAGGCTATTTATGCGTTATCTTTTGCTACATATTTACCATTGTATTGAAAATATTAGTACTTTTTATTACGCATACGATTTCTGAACAAGAGGAGATTTAATGTGATTTTCAGATTTGGGTCTGTGTTCTGGTCAATTATGTGAAAAATAGCGCCAATAGCAAAGCGATAGCAGGCGTAGTAAGCGCTACGAGAATTAAATAGCGATTATAGCACCTGATATTTTTACGCGGCGCGGCGGCTAAACGCGGCGGCTAGCCGCCGCGTATATACTATAGTGCAAAGCTTTCATATGCTTAACACGCAAACTGAACAATTCTAGTGTAATCTGGCTGCTAGGTCAGCAGATTACACTGTTTTTGTGGGCGTGTGTGTCAGTTTGTGTACGTATATACACATGGAGGAACAGGCAGCGATTCCATTCGCATGTTTGTCAAGTGCTAATAACGATGTGGACAGCACACCGTATTATGACGAAACCTGTTGCATCAGCGTTTCTTGTTTTTAGTCCCCTCCTGCACCTGCAGTTTTGAATGTTTTTTATCCAAGTTTTGGCTCGTAGTGTTGTTCTACGAATACGCTCGATGCAGTGATGCAACTTAACTAAGTGCATGTAGAAAATTTTAGTTCTGCCACAGAACACTGTTCCTTCTGCTTTTGTGGAACTAAAACTTTTGTTTACATATTTTTAAACCACATTTTCAGTATGTGAAATGTAGGTAAATATGTTTAGTGAGGTTGGCATGCGATTTCTAGCGTGCATATGTGCGTAATCTTGAAATCCAAATTGACCGCAAAAAATTAATTGCGTCACTGAAAGTCCCCCTCAGAGGCAAATTGAGAATCATTATTCGACTGTAGCTACATAAATATATAAAGTCTAACTGTCCTATTTGAACTTTTCTGATATAGTAACAGTTTTGACCATAAGCGATGACATTGCAGGCTAGAAATTAATATATATCAAGACTGAAAGTGGTAATGTTTAGTTACAATATATTGACAATAAAACATTATGGTGCCGCGTTTTATATTCGAAGAATATCCTCAACACTGCAAGCATGTCACAATGACATCTTTTCAAAAATAATTCAACTCTATTCGCAAAACGTGCTTGTTTGCTATTTACCATTGCACTGAAAATATTACTTTCTACAAGATTAGTGCGTCTAGTTTAAACTAGTTCGACAACATTACTGAAGTTAACATGATATTTGAATGTTAACCCTTTCATGCCGGGTCTTTCACTGTCTAGGCAGCCGGACTCTGACAACCTCTAGTTTTCTGGCCATTGCTAAAGCTACGTGCGTCGTAGAGATATCCAAAAACCGCCATCCGACAGAGAAATAAATGGTGAACAAAACATAATGCAGATTGAGGGTCTAAGAAAGTAAGAAGCACCGTTTTTCCTGGCGGCACCGCAGTGCCAGCAGGTCTTCAATTCCTTGATTTATTGTGGTATAAATGCAATTTTATACTGCAATTTAATTTACTGCTGCTCTTTGAATATGATTTTACGTGCCGAACAATTTGAAACCTAATGTTAAGCTAGTATACAGGGGGCAGAATTATTTTTCCTCGTTTGAAACAACAATTTGTTGCAGTCTTCTTGTAAAAAGTTTTTAATTTTTTCAGTAAAACTGCCGGTCATAAGATGCTTTTTTAAGATCAAGTTATTTAATTTTTTTAAATTTTCACTTTATATTTTTTATTTTCTAATAATTTTGAATGTTTTAGTGTGAACTGTAAACAAATGTTTTGACACTTTAGAATTTGCTCCAGCTATTTCGTTATGCTTCATTTCGGTCGGTCAAGGCATCAATTTTTTACTACTAAGTACATACTTACATGTCAAACATTTGCATTCGAGTATTAAAGTTCGATCCGCAGTAGGGCATACAGAAAAACGAACATAGAACAGGAATTAACAGTTTACCTGTCTGTTTAAGGGAGAAGGAAATCACCCTAATATGCATAATGTATGTAGTAAACATAATTGGACTGCTTAGTATAGCACATTTTGTCTTTCCTCTTCTGGGGTTCGGCACTAAGGCACGTGATTGGTTTCGCGCTGATTGTGGTTAGGGAGTAAACGTAATACCCCTATATCCACCGTGTCTCTGTAGAAATAATGACGAGCTCCAAGCTAATTTGCTAGGCTATTTGAGATAATAATGACTGAATTGGATCATTTAGTTGCTCGGGGCCAGGTCACACTAAAAGGCAGGCAAAATTAGTAGAAAATAAAAAATAAAAGTGAAAATTTAAAAAAATAAAAAACATTGATTTAAAAAAGCATTTATGACCGGCTGTTTTACTGAAAAAATTAAAAACTTTTTACAAGTAGACTGCAACAAATTGTTGTTTCAAACGAGGAAAAAATAATTCTGCCCCCTGTATACTAGCTTAACATTAGGTTTCAAATTGTTCGGCACGTAAAATCATATTCAAAGAGCAGCAGTAAATTAAATTGCAGTATAAAATTGCTTTTATACCACAATAAATCAAGGAATTGTCAAGAGGTAAACTACGCTGCAAGAAGCAGCAAGAATGGCACTGCGGTGCCGCCAGGAAAAACGGTGCTTCTTACTTTGAGAACTATCAATCTGCATTACGTTTTGTTCACCATTTATTTCTCTGTCGGATGGCGGTTTTTCGATATCTCTACCACGCACGTAGCTTTAGCAATGGCCAGAAAACTAGAGGTTGTCAGAGTCCGGCTGCCTAGACAGTGAAAGACCCGGCATGAAAGGGTTAACATTCAAATATCATGTTAACTTCAGTAATGTTGTCGAACTAGTTTAAACTAGACGCACTAATCTTGTAGAAAGTAATATTTTCAGTGCAATGGTAAATAGCAAACAAGCACGTTTTGCGAATAGAGTTGAATTATTTTGAAAAGATGTCATTGTGACATGCTTGCAGTGTTGAGGATATTCTGAATATAAAACGCGACACCATAATGTTTTATTGTCAATATTTGTAAACTAAACATTACCACTTTCAGTCTTGATATATATATTAATTTCTTAGCCTGCAATGTCATCGCTTATGGTCAAAACTGTTACTATATCAGAAAAGTTCAAATAGGACAGTTAGACTTTATATATTTATGTAGCTACAGTCGAATAATGATTCTCAATTTGCCTCTGAGGGGGACTTTCAGTGACGCAATTAATTTTTTGCGGTCAATTTGGATTTCAAGATTACGCACATATGCACGCTAGAAATCGCATGCCAACCTCACTAAACATATTTACCTACATTTCACATACTGAAAATGTGGTTTAAAAATATGTAAACAAAAGTTTTAGTTCCACAAAAGCAGAAGGAACAGTGTTCTGTGGCAGAACTAAAATTTTCTACATGCACTTAGTTAAGTTGCATCACTGCATCGAGCGTATTCGTAGAACAACACTACGAGCCAAAACTTGGATAAAAAACATTCAAAACTGCAGGTGCAGGAGGGGACTAAAAACAAGAAACGCTGATGCAACAGGTTTCGTCATAATACGGTGTGCTGTCCACATCGTTATTAGCACTTGACAAACATGCGAATGGAATCGCTGCCTGTTCCTCCATGTGTATATACGTACACAAACTGACACACACGCCCACAAAAAAACAGCGTAATCTGCTGACCTAGCAGCCAGATTACACTAGATTTGTTCTGTTTGCGTGTTAAGCATATGAAAGCTTTGCACTATAGTATATACGCGGCGGCTAGCCGCCGCGTTTAGCCGCCGCGCCGCGTAAAAATATCAGGTGCTATAATCGCTATTTAATTCTCGTAGCGCTTACTACGCCTGCTATCGCTTTGCTATTGGCGCTATTTTTCACATAATTGACCAGAACACAGACCCAAATCTGAAAATCACATTAACTCTCCTCTTGTTCAGAAATCGTATGCGTAATAAAAAGTACTAATATTTTCAATACAGATGGTAAATATGTAGCAAAAGATAACGCATAAATAGCCTCAAACAGCGATAACAGATTTCTCAATAAAGGGAAGGGGTACATACATGGGGCAGCGTGTATAGCGCAAATAGCGGAGACGGAGTGGGGGATGTGTTTAACTGTTTTTGCACTAGCAAAAAGCGCAAGTAGCGCTTTGGATTGGGGGGAGGGTAAAATCCTGTGTTCTGTGTACATTTACACGCAACATCTACTGAAAACAATGACTGTTAAACTGTAAATTTTCCCCTAATACGAGTTAAACTTTTGATATTTTCATGGATAAACAGCCCTGACCAAATTCACATAAAATTCAACACTAGTTTTGCTGTTTGCGCCCTCAAAATATACTTATTTGACAGATCGCTTGTATGTACATAGCTAAAAAATCAGGCCCGTGCAAGTTCTCTACCTCGCAAAAGCTGTATGTATGTATGTACCAACCATGCTAGTACTATTTTGTGGTTGTTTTAGTGGCCATAAGTTACCTCA